>CABFOW010003961.1:0-64168 GCA_902141385.1 Timema californicum
AGACCGCCAGGTCACCTATGAACTTTAAAACTATTTATGTTGGTTTATCTATTAAGGGCCGGTCTTATGACTCCTGGATAAACTATCAAGAGGTTCAAGTACCTGATAACTTCTATCTAAAAGTTAAAATGGTCGTTGCCATTGTGACACATCGTTTTCCATGAGGTTACGGCCGTTTCGCCTATCAGAATCTGTTTTTAGGTTATAATCTTGGTTCGTGTGGTTAGTAGGCACAGGCCCAGGCTCTAGCTATATATATAAAGTTAGCATATTTAATTCACACTTTTATAAAAACTGACATGCTATTTGTGGAGTTATAGCTATATAATATTTTTTTTATCAAAATATGAGTACAATAAATGAAATTTTGTAAACGATGTACCAAACTAATGACCACATTTAGGCAGACAACGAAATTAGCACTCGCAAGACAACTTAGTTTCTGCGCCCACGTGACCCCATCTGTTTCCTCGCACTCGTTTATCCGCCATTATTTAACAAATGTTTAGCGTTGTACCCACTAACCAGGTAGTAGCGGTAGCAGCAGAGTTTATATGCCTGTGCGCACCCATGAAAACAGTACGAGCTTTACGTTTTCTGCATAAAAATTTATTTATCCCACAGATAGCTATCCGGCAAATAAATTCAGTTCATAATACACGTCAAATAATATAGATGCTGAGAATCTTTATCTGGTCACTAATTTTAACCTTCCGATATTTTTTATCAGGTATTCATAAGACCGGCCCTAAGTTAGCTTTGTAATGTTGGCTAGTAGGCAGCAATGGGATGGCTAACCTGTTGTGTAAGTGTGTCTTGTGACAGCAGTATAATTACCTCACACATCTTAGCTAAGTTGGTAGCGTGTTTGCCTACTAAGCTAAAGGTCCTGGGTTTGAATCCCAGCACGACTGAAAATTTATTCTTGATGAAAATATGGGTTTACCCTTTCACAATGATAAATTGGCGGGCGTGGACTTGCTGTTGTGTTTGTCCTAGTCTTAAGTTAGATTATAAGTCATATGAAGCTACGACATGCATAACACGATGGTAGTGGAAAAATATATATGACTTGAATAAAAAAAACTGTCCCAGGTCACAGGCTGGAAACCATAACAGATGTAAGTGAGACAATAACAGTTTACATGTAGGCCTACAATCAAAGTTTGTTGACACAGACTTTATTTTAAGGAATTCACCCAATAAAAGGAAAGAACATATAATTTTTTAAAAATGAAAGAAAAGGTTGAGAAATGAAATATTTATTTTCTAAAAATAAAAATAAAAAAAAGACTAATAGTTTCTATAAAATGTATTTATAACAGTTGATTTTGCAAATTTTTCTAAGACAATCAACGAGAAGGATGATTTTAAGGAAATTACACCAGCACTTATTAAGAGAAGCATAGCGAAAGTGGCCAATGAGAATATTTTATTGGCACAGGGCATTCATTACAATCCATCTACCAAGAATAAAGACCATTATGAATAGACAACTGCAGAATCCAAGCCTAAACTTTTTTTTTAGAATCAAGAAACAGACAAACACAGAATCATGAACAACCTATATCCATGCTACCATAGTCCAGTCTGTGTTTAACTCTCTCCTGCTGAAGAAGAGTGATGTACCCGGAAAATTAAACAAAAAAAAAAAAAAACTAATCTCGTTTCTCTAAAATGTATTTATAACAGTTTATTTTGCAAATTTCTAAGACAATCAATGAGAAAGATAATTTTTTAAGGAAATTACACCAGCACTTATTAAGAGAAGCATAGCGAAAGTGGCAAATGAGAATATTTTATTGGCACAGGGCATTCATTGCTATACATCTACCAAGAATAAAGACAATTATGAATAGACAACGGCAGAATCCAAGCCTAAACTTTTTTTTGAATCAAGAAACAGGCAAACACTGAATCATGAACAACCTATATCCATGCTACCATAGTCCAGTCTGTATTTAACTCTCTTCTGCTGAAGAAGAGTGATGTACCCGGAAAATTAAACCTATATCCAAGCTACCATAGTCCAGTCTGTATTTAACTCTCTCCTGCTGAAGAAGAGCGATGTACCCGGTAAATTACATACATATATAGTTGTGTTTTAATTGTGAACTTTGAGAACTACACTTGTATGGTAAGTGTGTAGACCTCACCCTTCTATCCTCCTTTCAATGTTTAATTTTAGAATATATTTTAAGTAGAGTTGGGTTGAATCCACTATATTACTCATCTCAAATTCAAATCTCCAATTTACCTTTGAATTCCAAATTTTAAATCCAAATCTTGGAAAAAAAATATGAGCATTAAGGGGCGAAATAAATATAACAGAATAATAAAAAATACAAATAGTAACTAAATTTTAACATTCCTTCTTATAATTCATTCATTACAATCATATATTCAGTTAAAACTACTTAAATTGTTTGTTAAGTAAATCCTATAATTATAATTGGTTTTGGTCCATCAATAAGCAGTGTGAGAGCTCTAAAACAAATAGATTTTTTTAAGGACCTGAGTCTTGAATCTGAAATTTTCTCAAATTTCAAATATCCTTAAGGATTCGACGGATTCGAAGGTCCCATCCCAATTTTAAGTGGTATTCCTTTGACAAATAATTTAAATTTGTATCCCCCTTAAAAGCTATTGAAAGTAATTCTTGCTTATGTATTCCTGACAGACGGCAAAATCCAAGCACTTTTTCCTATGCACAAAATTCAAGCATATATTCCAGTTTTACCTATAGGTGGCCACCCTGTAATATCTTGGGGTCTGGTTGGTTAAGTTGATCCTATAATTATGTTGGGAATGAAGCACTAATAAGCAGTGTTAGAGCTCTTAAACAAATTCTAATTTTGAATTTTAAAAACCACTATTTTTAAAAATCTTCAGGGTGGCTAAAAACATATTTTACAAAATTCCCTGACTTTTCCAAGTTTTCCAGGCTACATTTTTAAATTTTCCCTGACTACGTTTTTCCAGTTTTAATGGTGGGTGATGACATTTTTTCTTTATTATTGATCACATATTTTAAAAAATGTATCTACTAAACATAAATGGGTTTATCAGTTATTTAAAAAATTAAAATGTTATTTTATTTAGGTATTATTAACTTTTGTTTCAGTGTTTAGTTGTGAAATTAATTATATTTTTTAGACATATTTTTTATTCCCTGACATTTCCTTATTTTTAGTTAAATTCCCTTACATTTCCCTGTTTTCCCTGACTTTTCCAGGTTTTCCCTGTTTTCCCTGTCTGTAGCCACCATGAATCTTGTACATTATATTGTGTCAAATATCTGGAATGATGGAAACCAGTTCTTTAAGGTGACTTAACTTACCACATTTCCATAGGTGGGGTTGAAGTTCCTATGACGCACCGCATGAACCTCTGAAGGGGTGGCTTTGTTTAAGGGTTTGATAGCTCTATCAAACTGTGGGGCTCGATGCTTGATAGAAATATCATCTTCTTCCATCAACTAGAAGGAGATAAGTTTAGTCAGCATTTAATCAAAACACAATCTTAAAATAGAAATGTGACAAGAAAATTACATATCTAATAACAATACGTACCAATGGAAGATGTCATTTAATGAGCAAGCAAACCTAAATTTTACAAGCGATTTTACCCGCCTCGGTGGCGTAGTTGGCAAACGCGCTAGTCGTGCTGAGCTCGACTGCTGAGGACGGGGAGATCGAGGTTCAGGTTCGAATCTCGGTCTGGTGAACTGGGGTGGTTTTTACTAAATGGTTTTCCACTCTCCCTCCACGCAAATGCGGGTTCCCTTCCTTTAATTCAACCTTCCCAATTCCTAATCCATTAGAGTAATTAGTACTTAAAGCGTATAACCCGAACGGGTAGTAAGACGCGGTGCTAAATATTATTATTTTTATTACAAGCAATTTTATTAGAGATGGGTCGAATCCACTATTTCTCGAATCCGAATCTACATTTTATTTTCGAATCTTGAATCCGAATCCCAGCAAATTGTTAGACATTTCAATGATTTATAAATAGACCTATATTACACAATATAGGCCTAATCTGTAGATTAAGATTTATTTCAATCATGCTTTCAATTCTAATCAACCCCTAAAAGCCCTCGCAAAATACTGGTTAAAATCCAACCAAATTATACAATCTAGACTCATATTATTGTTTAGAAATAAAATCAATCAAAATTTCAGTGTCTTTAAGTTATTTTTAAAAGTGTTTATAAAATGAGTTAAGTTTCTAAAAAAGACATGTGAAACACACAAACAGATTAGGCCTAGTTACTTTTTGAATAACTTTAATCATAATGAGATGATATAATTTATTTTGATAAGAAAGCTAAATAATAATACAAACAGATTGGAAAAAAAAAGAGACCAAAACAACATGCTCAACAATTAAATCTACATTGGAAATAGTGAACTCAATAATGCCCAGGTATATATTAATATTATTATATTCTTTTATATCTATTATCTATCTTCGCATAGAAAACAAGAGATATGTTCGATTATTGCAATATATCGATTTCTGAGAATACATTTTATTTAAAAAATAAACATATTTTCGACTCTTGCAATATGTTCATTCCTATTTTACTAGGCAAACTGTATTTGAATATTTTTACAATCACTTCAAATAATATTTTTGAAAAAATAAAATAAACTCTTAGTTAAAATCAGTTTAAAAACAAACTATGAATTAGCAAGTCGTTATTTGATCATTAAGACTTGATTGGAATTAACTAAGTGATCAGATTACCTGAATTGATTTTAAACAAATAATCTATATAGCATACGTATGCCAGTAGGTGTAAATAAACAATTTTATCTGTGTCTAACTGTTGACAGTATTTATTTTTCATGAAACCCAACAAAATATCTAACTTAAGGATTGTATGAAATAAATTGGGGCTCTTTGCATAGTTGTAGATAATTAAAACCAGTTGGGTAGTAAGAATTAAGTTATGTTTATTTAATCATCACTCTGGCAGCTGGCGAGTAAACATATATGTCATGGCGGCTAACTTTGTATCGTGTGTAATATGTAATTATTTCTATTAAAAAAAAGCCATAGTTTGTTTTATCTATTTCGTGTTTTGATTTTCAGTTTTTGAAGAGTTTTAATGTGTTCATTAAAATATTTACAAGATTGCTCGTGAGGTGAAAGTTTCAGAGTAAGCATGCGCTGAAACGGTTGAGTCCAAGTTTCCCATACGGGGTAGGGTATTCGGCAAGTTAGATTTTCTACAACAAACAATATTTTTTTTAAAGAAGATTGTATTTATGTTTATCTCTTTTGTCCGACAAAATAATAATTATATATTAAGTTGTGCTTTTCCAGTAGGACTAATTTAGTAATTATTGAATTCAAAAATAAAAATATTATTCTTTGTTTATGAGGTGAAAGATTCGACCATCGAATCCAATATAAAACACCAAATCCTCGAATCTCTAATACTTGTCAGGATTCGATGGAATCGAAGATTCGAGTGGCCCATCTCTAGATTTTATATAAACTTTAACTAAAAAAAATTAGGTTGACTTTCAAAACATATTTAAATTTCACTGTAGCATTTTTTTAAATAATAATACATTGGTGAACTAAAATAAATAATTTTGTAAATTTAACTATTTGAGAGTGTGAATCTTCAAATAATGTGATCCAAGTGAAAGGGAAGAAAGTTAGGTTAGGCCTCGATACAAACAGATAATCTTTTCCCTTCCTTTCTTCAAATACACTTCACACTTCACACTTCAACTTCTTATTGCTTTCACAGTCCAGGGTGTCCAGCCAAACTATATTTTTAAATTCCCTGACTTTTCCAGGTTTTCCAGCTCCAATTTACTTTTTCCCAGACCATTATTTATCAATATTACGTATATTACGAAAATAATTTTTTAAGATCACAGATTAAATAGTGTTTTTTTTTCTTCTAGATACATACACATTCTGAAGTTGTGTCACTCAAAAAATGGGATTAAACAATTTCTGCCTCCGGGGAAATGAACTATTTTAAGTTAAAAAATAGATTTCAGTAAAATTGTATTGAGCCATTAAAAGATTGCCTCAAGCAAGAACGATTTAAAATAGTAGGTAGGTATTAACTGGAAGAAAAGTGTTATTTTGACTATCGTGAATCAAAATATATGGCTTTATATAGATAAAATGTAAAATTTCCAGAAATTTAATAAAATTCCCTGACTTTTCCCTGACCACACAAATTCCCTGACAATTCCCTGTTTTCCAGGTTTTCCAGGTCGCTGGACACCCTGCAGTCATATATGATTTTTAATTTTTGGCTGCATTCCTTTTTCATTTGTCTTTTTTATTATAAAAAGGTGGTTTGTAATATGTATTTGAAAGGTGTATACAAAACATATATTATTATGATTAGCACCGCGTCTTACTACCCGTCCGGGTTATACGCACTTACGCTAATGTGTAATGGTAGGGTGATTGTGAGATGAAATGGAGCACCTACAGTTTAACGTGGAATCCGAACCACGGTGGAGGCCTGGCATTCCCCACATTCACAAGATGTCTTGTCAGAGGTGAAGGAAGAGTTTGGCAATCAGATAAATCTGTGCCGGGGACCGAGGATTGAACCCCGGCCGCCAGCACAGAAGTCTGACACCTTACCCCTAGACCACCAGGTCACCTTTTTATTATAAAAAGGTGGTTTGTAATATGTATTTGAAAGGTGTATACAGAACACATAAAAGAGAACAAACACAATATGGCTATTACAATGAACAGAAGAACACAGGTCACACTTTACATTGCTGCCACAGTATTTGTTCCTCATGGTTTTTGTTTTAAGACGATATATTTATTAAATCCAAGCTCAAACCGACTCTCGGAAGTTTCTTGAAAAGCTCGCTTGAGACAGACTCTAATGAAAAAACTTGTGCTCACAAACCACTGGGGTGACTTTATAGAGGATATGAACGTTTTGGAAAATTGAAAACAGCAATGCACCAGGATGAATAACAAGTATCAGACTGAATTCTGGTTTAAGAATGAGGGTTTATGTATATTAAAAAGTTGATTTGAAGTTGTTGAATGATTGTAATGTTAAATATAAAAACACAAATAAAAAAGAATAGTAATGGAGTACCTGGGCAATGTTTGGTGATGAATGGGACCTTTTCATTTTACTGGAAGATGATGCAGCATCTGTCTTTAGCTGAGTGTAGTTAATGCCTATAGTAGCAATTAAACAACTTTATAAGTAAAAACAAATCACAATGAATAAATTAATTTGCAAAACTGAAATCTTATTTTATAACACTAAACACAATCATTTACTTTAAAGATAAATGTATCTGCCAATCAGCTTCATCAATGTTATATCATACTTTAACTTACCTCATCTAATTTGTGTAATGTAATGCATATAAATTAAAAACATTAGAATCTACTTGTCATCTAACCCGAGCAAAAAACAGCCTTAGCCAACTTTGTTGATTGTCCAAATCACAAGGTTTGTGATAAAGCCCAGATACGAGGGGGGACCCAAAATAAACTGAATTGAAAGCGCATTGCCATTCCTAGGCGTAGAGGAGAGTTAACCCGCTAGGTGGGTCTACTTGAGACCTTCCCAAATCAGTTGCCCAAGCAGCATCTGTGCAGAAGGTTACAATTGATTGTAGTGTTGTTTTTCTCAACTGTTCTCGTTTGTTGCCTGCTAAACAGTTATGGGAGATTTAAAGAAACATTATTATTATTATTATTAGCACTGCGTCTTACTACCTGTTCGGGTTGTACACACTTACGCTAATGTGTAATGGTAGGGTGATTGTGATATGAAATGGAGGACCTACAGTTTAACGTGGAATCCGAACCACGGCGGAGGCCTGTTTAAAGAAACAAAGAGTGTGTTTGAAATTTTGCTTCTTGTTTGAAAAATCGGCATCGGAAGCTTACCAAATGCTTCAACAGGCTTTCAAGAAGGATGCTATGAGCCACATACAAGTTTTCGAGTGGTTTGGACGCTTTAAACGTGGCAAGATGAGTGAAGATAATGCTCATTCTGGGCGCCCTTCATCATCTTGAAACGACCAAAACATTGAAAAAATCTCCAAAAAATATATGAGGATCGTTGTTTCACGATAAACGAAATTTCAGAACAGACAGCAGTGAGTTGGAGCTCATGCCAGCGGAGTTTGACTGAGTATTTGCAAATGAGACGTGTTGCTGCTAAGTCTGTTCCTCGCCTGCTCACACAGAATCAAAAAATCATTCGTATGAGTTTGAGCCAGGACTTGAAAAATCAGATTGAAAGTGACCCAAACTTTTTGAACACGGTCATTACAGAGTTGGTGTTACGGATATAACCCCAAACCCAAGCAAGGGTCTAGACAGTGGAAGACCCCCCCAATTACCCCCGAACAAAAAAAGTAAGACAAGTGAGGTTGAATGTTAAGACAATGATCAATGGTTTTTTTATGTCCGTGGAATTGTGCACCGGTAATTTGTTAATCAGTACTTTTATTTGGAAGTTTTAAGAGGTTTGAGGGAGGATGTGCAAAGGAAACACCCGAGACTCTGGTGATCAGGTGACGGGTTCCTTTACCATGATAACCTCCCTGCACACACGACTTGTCTGTGAAATGTTATTTGAGGTCTCAGGGGTGGGTTATTGTTCCCCACCCTTCGTATTTGTCAAACCTAGCCCCGTGCGACTTTTTTCTGTTCCCAAGAATGAAAAAAAAAATCTAAAAGGGAAGCATTTTGATGATGTGGAGGCTGTAAAAACAGCTTCGCAGAGGACACTGGAAGATATCAAAGTTGAAGAGTTCCAGAGGTGCTTCAAACAGTGGGAAAAAAGACTGGACAAGCGCATAGCATCTAATGGCGAGGACTTTGAAGGAAACTGAAAGAATTTTGTAAAAAACTTAATAAACTAATTTTGTAGAGCAAAAGTCGGGTTTCTTTTGGGTCCCTGACATATGTTTTTTTTTTGCAGCTTCTTAACCAAAAACTTTTTTTTTTGAGAGCTGAACCAATATTTATGACAACAGCAACCCTGTCCTAACAGCAAACATATATTCACCAATTAACATAAATCATATATGGACTTTGTGAAATACAATACTATGAGGAAAAGGAGTACCGCAAGTTTGTGAAAACAACTTAGGATGTCACTTACTTGTGTCTTCTCCTGACTTGGCCCCCTCCCGATCAGAAGACTGTGGTTTTGTACTTCTGTCTGTCTCTGCCTTCCTGTAAACACATCATAATTACTTATATACTTGATTTCGTTAATACTTTTTCAGGCATTAGTTAGTCAAATTATATGGGAACATGTGACAAGGGGCATAAGACCACTTCTTTTTTTTACAGATAACCATTATGAGTTTCAAAAAGGCCGAATATCAGCACTTTAGTGCTGCCACACATTGCATGTATTTATGAGATCAGTGTCGCAACTAATGTGTCTATTCTAGAATGTTATGAGTAGGAAACAGTGGCAACTCATGTTTTGCCGACGCAAAAAAATAAAGGAAATAGTTGAACTAACAACAAAGTCAAATGAAAATATAAAATTGTTGATTCAAATTCTTCATTCAAGAGAGTAGTAGACAAGAATTTAAGTATCTTATTTTTATTTATCTTTAAGATAAACTTTTTTTTTTTTGCTTTTTGAAAATGGTTTTGTAATGCATTGAAGAAGGTCCAGGAAAGAGAGATAGGAATACCTCTTTACTGCACCTACTATCTTATTCTTAGATATTTATTATAATTTAGGATATTCTGGCCTTTACTTATTATCTTAATTACGAGTTTCTCACTAAACAAATGAAAATGAAAATATTTTAAAGAGTACAACCCTATTGATAATTCATAAAAACAAAATATTGGTAATCAATAAAACACAAAACTATTAATAAAACCGATAGAACAAAGTCTGTAAATCTATTAAAACTAAGTGATGTTGGGTAGAATCTAGGGTATAACACCGCTTCAGAAAGAATTTAAGCTTTGACTTTGTCCAGAAAAAATTCTGGCTTTACCAACTAAGAAGCTCTATTAATACAAAAATCAACAGCTAACAAATGCTCAAATTATTTTCAATTTTTGACATTCAGAGCTGTTATTTAGATTAGAAATTAATATTCATATGAACAAATTTTGAAGGTTTGAATTGCACGCCATGATAACTTGATTAATCAGATTAGAATGAAATATTAGAGATGATTGTGCCAATAAACAGTTTATAAGTCATTTTAGTTATTATCATTATTAGCACCGCGTCTTACTACCCGTTCGGGTTATACACACTTACACTAATGTGTAATGGTAGGGTGATTGTGAGATGAAATGGAGGACCTACAGTTTAACGTGGAATCCAAACCACAGTGGAGGCCTGGCATTCCCCACATTCACAAGATGTCTTGTCAGAGGTGAAGGAAGGGTTTGGTAATCAGATAAATCTGTGCCAGGACCGAGGATTGAACCCCGGCCGCCAGCATAGAAGTCTGACACCTTACCCCTAGACCGCCAGGTCACCGTCATTTTAGTTCATTTTATACTATGTATGATATTTTTTTCAAGCATAAAACAATTTAAAAAAAATTATATTTAAACTAATATTTGTCTTTGCGAATATTTCGAATATTCAATTTGAGTTTGTAATGAATTAAAAAAAAACTTTGCACACCCCTCGTAGATATAAAATGCTTATGGTTGGAGGGTTCAAAATCTCCATTATCATACAAACTAAATAATTTAAAGCTATTTGGTCTTTGGTCATTTTATGTTTCTGCATGGCGGCTGGGGTTCAATCCTCGGTCCCGGCACAGATTTATCTGACTACCAAACCCTTCCTTCACCTCTGACAAGACATCTTGTGAATGTGGGGAATGCCAGGCCTCCACCGTGGTTCGGATTCCACGTTAAACTGTAGGTCCTCCATTTCATCTCACAATCACCCTACCATTACACATTAGCGTAAGTGCGTATAACCCGAACGGGTAGTAAGACGCGGTGCTAATAGAGACCTGCTATAGAGAAGAGAAGATCTCCAAGTGTAAGAAAGTGTTTTACTGGGCGAACTTTGTTACCATTCTCACACATACAATAGAAACATGGACATTGAATATAAGAGAGACTAGGAAAGTGGAGACCGTGGAAATTACATATGTGAGGAGTATGTTATCTGTCATGAAGAGAAATAAAGTTATATGGGAAATATTGGGGGTACAAGGAGTACATTAGATGGTGAGCATGTAATGAGGATCGAATAAAAGAGGATGCCAAAGAAAATCTTGGAAGTGAAGCATTTATGAAAAAGACTGCAAGGGAGGCTAAGAAAGAGATGGGAGGAGCAGATAACACCAAGTATGCAAGTGAGAGGAGAAGAATGAAAGCAATTAAAGCAGGAAGAATAAAGGAAGATGTACCCATTTTACTAAACTGAATGGCCACAGGCTGGAAAAGATGATGATGATGATTTATTTAGCACTGTGTCTTAATACCCGTTCGAGATATACACTTAACTACTAACTATGCAAATGGGTTAGGAATATGACAGGTTGAATTTAGTGGAAGTGAACCCACATTTCTGTGGAGGGAGAGCAGAAAACCATTTAGGAAAACTACCCCCCATTTCACCCGACCAAGATTCAAACCTCGATCTTCCGGTCCTCGGTAGTCTAGCTCAACACAATACTAGTGCGTTAGCTAACTAGCCACTGAGTCAGGTTGATGATGATGATACTCAAAAACATATTTAAAATAATTAGCTCCCCGACACAGACAGCTTCTTCAGGTTCAAAATTTATCCTCTCTATGACCTGTAACCTGATTAAGTGTGCCAGCTATCACTCCTTTGCTACATAATTTTCTATTTACAAATCCTTATTATTTATATAGACCAGCCAGGTAACATTTTCATAACAACCCGTGTGCAGAAACATATTATTATTATTATTATTATTAGCACCGCGTCTTACTACCCATTCGGGTTATACGCACTTACGCTAATGTGTAATGGTAGAGTGATTATGAGATGAAATGAAGGACCTACAGTTTAACGTGGAATCCGAACCACGGTGGAGCACACCAATATAACAACTATCCCTGTTGTCCTCTTCTCGTTAAATTCTCTCTGATTCCACTTTTTGCATCAATCACACTTCAAAGATATTTTAGGTTGTGTACTTTTCTCAGCTCTTCTTCATCCAACCTTATAGTTTTACTAGGCCCTACCCTCTGTCTTGTCATTACCATCTCTTCACACTTTGCCATGACCATTTCATTAAACACTCCTCATTTCCTCACTCCACTAGGTCCCACTCAGGCCCAGAACCTGGATATACCTACTATAAATAGGGGTGGGGGGGATCCCAAACACCCGGGAATTTACCCATTCCCGAGAGTCGATAGAAAATAATTCAATGTCTGTAAAAAAAAAAAATATTAAAAACTAGTTCCTTATAAATTTTGAAATTTATTAGGGCTATATTAATACTTAATGCTGGTTACACCCAACATCATTAAAAGACACAATTTGCATCCAGACCCCAGACCATTAATATACCACTTAATGTGAATAAAATCGGAAATAAAAAATATCACGTCAATTTGAGATAAATAGTATTTTATTCTTAACAAGTTTTCTAAGATTCAGATTTGAGATTCAGGATTTGTAAGTAAAATAGTATAATCTATACAACAATAAAACAAGGAATGAAAACTAAAAAACAAAAAAAAACCCAGCTATTTATTTAATTTATTTGAGGTATTTAACGTGCACTTTCTGGACCCACTGATTATATCAGCCCAAGAGAAGTCCTATGTGCAAGAGCAAAAAGGCCTACCAACTTTGCCGCCGGGAAAGGTATTTTCACCTACCTTCCAGGGTTCTCTTACATGACACAAATGACATGGGACCAGCAGCTTTACTTCTCCTCTGAAGTAAGTTGTGCCAAGGATTTTAATCACTAATGAAAAATCCGTCAACCCCGGCTAGGTTCGAAACCCACGAACATAAGATCCTTACCTCAAGACTATCAAGGCGGACAAAAAATAAACAAAAAGAGTTTTGGTTCTCAATTAAGACAGGCAAAACCAAAGTAATGATGAACCACTCAATTCCCATTCCTACTAAAAGTGAAAAGTAAAGCCCAATATATGAACAAGACTTTAAAAACTGTGACCCACTTCATGAGAATTTCTTGACTCAGATGAAAACAAGACATATTTTTAATGGGCCCTTTATGGCACCTACACAGCACAGCTTGTGACATTCTGAATGACCAGTTTATAATAATAATATTTAGCACCGCGTCTTACTACCCGTTCAGGTTATACGCTTTATGTACTAATTACTCTAATGGATTAGGAATTGGGAAGGTTGAATTAGAGCAAGCGAACCCGCATTTGCGTGGAGGGAGAGTGGAAAACCATTTAGGAAAAACCACCCCCAGTTCACCCGACCGAGATTCGAAACCTCAATCTCCCCGTCCACAGCAGTCGAGCTCAACACGACAAGCGCTTTAGCCAACTACGCCACAGAGGCGGGTACCAGTTAATACATTACCTCATTAGAGAGCGGTGAATCTAGACACTTACTTGATTCTTTTCTCATGAAGGGCCTGCGCCTGCTGTTCCACCACTTTCCTCTCCTCCTCTTTGCCCTCTATGCGGCGCTCTACCTCCACCGTAGGCACTACAGGTGTATCCCTCTCCGCTTCTCGAAGCTTCAATGCTTTCAAATCTTCCCTCAGTTTCTGGTTTTCCAAATCCTGAACAAATATTAAAGATTTGGGAGTTTCTCTCTTTTAGAAATTTGTTATGAGCCTCCATGGTCACTGCCAACTCCTGTCATAAGTTTGAATGCCCTTTTTAAGTCATTATGTTCATTTTATCAAATACTGTGACCAACAAAACCACTCGAGATCATAGTTTCGCTGTTCAAAATATCAAAGTATAAAGGCTTCTATAAGTTACTATTAATATAAAATAAAACATCTAAAAAGCAATATGATTATTAGGGCTGTCAAACTCAATTTCTCGATACCCTTGATTCTTACCGGTATTGAAAGAATCGATCTTGATATTATGATTCTTGCTACTTCGATTCTTAGCTCTCAATAAAACTGGCAACTAAACAAAACAGCAACATTCAAAATAGGTGATAATTGATTATCTCTCATATTAGTTTAGTTGCCGTTTCACTTAAATGTCGGCAAATTGTAAATATGTCGTAATGGCCCAAATATAATACGACCCTAACATTTTGAGGTGATCTACATGAAAAATAAATGGTCTCTAATATAATACTACCCGACATTATGACAGTAAAAAGAGGTAAAAACTTAACAACTTTGAAACACTTTTATTTAAAGGTAATAGTTTAATAAGACTGTCAGAATATATGAATCAATTCTAAGCAAAGAATCTATATATAATACGTAGCCTAGAGATGGCAATCTTCCGTAATATATCAATATATCCATCATTAATTGATACATCACAACATTATATCAAAAGCCAAGATATTCCTATCAAATTAAAATGGCAGCTCCCCTGTAAATATATTCTTTGTTGCTTTTCAATTTTAAATGCTTTATTTAGCTCTTTGAATATGACAAGTTTAATAAAAATAGAACAAAGATCAATATTGTTAGTAAAATGAAGCAAAATTTTATTTATTTATTTTAATTCACTAGATTAACAATATATTGTTGCCAAAACTTCATCGATAATTTCTGACGAGCTAACGTGCGTAGGACCAGTTATGGCGGACGACTTTCAATTTTTGTAACGTATGAAATGTATTCTTGTTTTCGTTATAAAATCTGCAATTTATTGTATTAATTTTGAGTTTATTGGAATTCTTGGTTTTGATTTTCAGTTTTGAAGAATTTTAGTGGGTTTAATAAATATCTATAAGATTGTGAGATTAAAGTTTCAAACGAAATGTACTGTAATGTTCGAGTCCAAGTTTCTCATTGAGGGGGAGTAGGGTATCAGGCACGTTAGATTTTATATGCTATAATGCTTGGAAAAATAAAGAAAAAGGAAATATTCAAGAATTGGAATCAAAAATCGAAGAGTCGAGGTTGAACTTAAGAATTGGAATTGAGAAAAACAGGTATCGTGACATCTCTAATGATTATAAATATGCCTGTAAGAGGCAAGCCAAAATTTTAGTGTTTTTTTTAAAATCTAATAAATAAATTAGTTATAATTTAAAATCTATATGCTAAAGAATAATTTTGCTAAGAAAAAAAAAATCCTATATTTTGTGGCCAACATTAATATTACTATACTATATCAATAGTATTAATTTATAAGTATTAATTGATATTATATTTATGAAAATTGTTTTGGTGACTTTTGGAACTGTCGAAAAAGGTTATTCCTAACCAAATCAGACTTTATATCCTCTCAACCCCAATGTAAATAATGTCTTTGCTTGAAATATCGAAAATTTTGGAAAAACTAAATTTTACATTTCTGACTATTCAAAATGACCATACTTAATTTGAATAGCACAAATAAAACTGGCCTAATTCAAATGTACTTATATAACTAAAAAATACCTTAATCTGGATTTATAAAAGGTTTCCACTATTTTCTTAATTTAAAATCACAGGTCTTTTACAGATTTTCCAAACACTTTTAACAGTATTTGGGAAGCATGAGATCTCATTTTTCATATAAATGATTAGAAAGATATGCTTTGTTTAGGATAAGAAGATTTGACAGCGGTGAAGAAATATGTGCCGTCATTATGCAACCCATGTTTCAGGGAGAAAACGAGCTGGGGAATAAGATGAGTACTTGAACTACAGTAGCCCCACGGCTTCTTTGGTGCTGACTGACAGCTAACAGCTGACTTCTGACAGTCAACATTTAGGTATATACCTAAATGTTGAAATGTAAGAAGTGACAGCTGCTAAACACGTGTTTTTGCAGATCATATGGTTCGGCGTAGGGATACATAATTTGGTCTGGTAGCTTTTCAAAGCTGTCATTCAGCACCAAAGAAGCCATGGGGCTACTGTAGCATAATTAGTGTTACAATATGGATATTTTTAATGAAAGTCTTTGCATGAATATGTGTAAGTTAGTATATTACTGTACCATTACAAAAAATATGCTGAAATAATTTATCACACATATAAATTTCCATAGATTCACATCACAATTCAGCTATACCGACATATGGTCACTAAACTTAGTTTTCTATACCATAGCTGGTACTTTTTGTTCAAGTAGTTCCTCATTTGTCTTCAAAGGGCATACTTGAAAAATGTGTTGTTGGTCAAAGTGAGGCTTCCTCTAGAATTAGGTAAGTTTGTAAGTCATGTGTTATGATTAGTTTTTAAAAAAAATGCCCATAAGAAACGCTTTGACGAGCAGTAACTGTTGCTCAAGTTGGAGCTAAAAATAATGCTCGTCACAAATGTTGCGTTGTATGTCACGTGAATCACGCGTGAAATAAGACCTATTGCTTCAAAGAAAATCTGGAAGCGCTGAGGATCAGACCAGCCGGGAGCTTTTACCAGAAGATCCCAGAGGTGTTTATATGATGATACAAAAGGGGGGAAAAAAGCATGAAAAGATTCACAGACAATTTTAATAATCATCTTGATGATTGTAGAAAATTAGAAATTAATGTCAAAAAACCCTTAAAAAGTTGTATAGTATGTTAGAGACAAAGTTGGGCTAATTGGTTGGAAATTAACAAAGTTAATTTTATAAATAAGTATATACAATTTTGATTGATGTATCAAGATTGAAAGTTTTTAAAGTCATATAGGTTCAGTTAATAAGTTTAGGTGTGTTATAATATGAAAATGGTGAAACAAAACAATTATACAGGAATAATAAAAGTGGAATATATAACACTACGAGTTCAAGGTTATTGAAGAGATGCAAATGTAAATCTAGACCATTAAAAGGATCTATTGGACACCCCCTTTGCCATGCAAAAGTAGCTTACATATCTGCTCTCTGTTTCTTCTCGCGTTTGCCCACCTCCTGTTCCCATTACAACAGCCCCCCAGTTACGTACCACTGCTACTCAAGTTTGCCCACCTCCTGTTCCCCATTACAACAGCCCCCCAGTTACGTACCACCTCCCTCTGTTTCTTTATCTCCTGTTCCCCATTACAACAGCCCCCCAGTTACGTACCACCTCCCTCTGTTTCTTCAAGTTTGTTTATCTCCTGTTCCCCATTAGAACAGCCCTCCAGTTACGTACCACCTCCCTCTGTTTCTTCTCAAGTTTGTTTATCTCCTGCAGTAGGTCCTGCTCTCTCTCCTGTAGAGAGGCCCGCATTTCATCCTCAGCTTGCCTCTCCTTGTCGACGCGTAGCATCTCCCACTCCTTCTCTGCCCGCAGCCTATCCGCAGCCACCTTCAAGGACTTTTCTGCCGTCTCCTCTTGCTCCGTAAGCAGGGTACGCATGGCACGCGCACGCTCCTCATATGTCTGCACAGCCGTCCCTTTGGACGTGCGGTCCACCATAGGATAGTGGTTTGTGTCTACAAATATTCACTTGTTTAAAAATGTGTCACAATGTTTTAAATAATGTGTATAGTATTTACATAAGAATCTATCAACTAATAGGCAGCTAGCCATATTATTTTTTGATAAAAATTCTATGTATAGCAAAAACTAATATTGATATCAATTACAATATCAGCAATAAGAATTTAATAGGGGGTTGCAACACTTCAAATACTTTCTTTGAATAATCAATAACTTCAATTCAGCTTTGAAAAAAACAAAAAAAAAAACTTAACTTTAAGCTTTGAAAAAAACAAAAAAAAAACTTAACTTTGGCGGTAAAAATATTCAAAGCTAAAGTTGACATTTATGTTTAATCAATCACCCCCATTTTGTGCTCTTATGTAAATTACAAATAATTTTCACGTAGTATATATCTGCAGTGTATGAGTTACATTTTGATTTTTGTGAGGTTTACTTATTTCATTCATCGGCATGTTTATGTACGTTTTCCATTAAACACTATTCAAGTTTAATTTAGTTTTGAAGGCTATATAGATATAAGCCATATTCTATTTTTTTTAGCAAAAAGTTTGAACTTTAGCTTTTGCTTTGAATAAAAGAAAAAGAGTGGACTTTGTGCACCCCTGAGAATATAACAAACATGTGTTGTTGTTTTTTGCACATACTTTTTTAAGTCCAGTACTGTGTTAAGCTATTTAAAGGATTGGGATAAATAAACGCAAATGTTTCCACTTGGAAAAAGGATGTGAAGACTCAAGACTACAATGTATAAAAACTCATCCTTATTGTACCTTACCGGAGTTTAATCCCGGCCTCCCAGTATATTGCATGTGCGCAAACAATCCTTAGTTAAAAATGGTATATTTATAATTGTATTTAAAACATCATCATAATATATAACTAATATAAAAATTTAAACAATAATAACTTATTATTAGAATAGAGCACTATGCTAAATCATAGTTTATGTTAGAAGACTTATCTGAGTAAAAGATGTTCAAATAAAATACAAAAGCACATTTTTAAAGACCACCTTTCACTGTCACAAACAGCTTCTTCAAGAACGAAAGTTTACTCCCTGAAACTGAAGAAGCTGCTTGTGATAATGAAAGCTAGTTTTTAAATATGGTTTGGTGTTTTTTAGTGTTTTATCTAAATGTTTACTTCAGCATCACTCAGGTGAGTATCTTGGCTATCCCTCCAAAACCAATCCCTCTATCAAAAAAAAAAAAAAAATTAATCGGAAAATAATAGCTTACATATCAAAGTGAATTTTTCTTTCAAAAGTAGTAAAGTAAATTTACCTATGTCACCACTACCTTGTGGCAATGGACGTTCTGTGGAGCTACTTTTTGGAATGGGACGTTCCGTCAAACTAGTTTTCCTTGTAGCAGATTTCTCAGACTCTGTGCCAAGGGAAGGGGACAGATTTCCGGAGCGAACACCGACAGCCATTGCCGTATCAATGTCCACGCTGCCTTGGGAACTCGGAGGTTTTATGTCACCACCTGATGGTACAGAAAGCTGACCCTCGGTAGTTTGAGATGATTGCACCCTTAAAGCCGAACTGTCAGAGGGTACTACCGTTAGAGGAGGCTTGGAAGACCGATCCACGAGTGGCTGTGGGATGGATATGGGCACTGCTGAAGTGTCGACTAGGGAGGGATAGTTGACTGCATCTGGAATCATTTGTCACCATAAACCATAAACCTACTGGGGTCAGTTGTGCAAGTGGACATACAAATAAAGTTGTTTTCATTAAATAATGTTTTTACTGTTTAGTGATCGTAATCACATGTATTGTGAGTTTGTACAATGCCTGCTTTAATATCTTATGGGTGACCTGGCGGTCTAGGAGTAAGGTGTCAGACTTCAATGCTGGCGGCCGGGGTTCAATCCTCGGTCACGGCACAGATTTATCTGATTACCAAACCCTTCCTTCACCTCTGACAAGACATCTTGTGAATGTGGGGAATGCCAGGCCTCCACCGTGGTTCGGATTCCACGTTAAACTGTAGGTCCTTCATTTCATCTCACAATCACCCTACCACTACACATTAGCGTAAGTGCGTATAACCCGAACGGGTAGTAAGACGCGGTGCTAATAATAATAATACAGGTGTCATAAAATTCTTCATAAATCAAACATTTTTGGTGAGATCAATTTTATCTTTCTTCATCCTTTTCAACGTCACAATAATTGAATAGAATACTTGAACAATATTAAAGAAGGGAGAAAATGTTACTATCCCAGACTATTCTTAGTCTTACCTAGTTATGATCAAATGCTAATTTTAAATATTTCGAGTTTCTTTTGAGACAGTTTTTCAAATTCCATCTCAGAACATCCCGCTAGTCTTTCAGGTTCAGGAGTGCTGAACATTTATTTAAAGAAGAGAGAACACTTCAGAACAATTATTCTAAATAACTTTTATTTCAACAATACAAATATTACTGTCTGTCAAGCTCCCAACAATATCTATTTATGTTTATTAAAGAATCGTCAGACTGCTAGAGGATCTTACTGAAGAATAGATTTTATTTAAACCTGTTATAAAAATAACAAAATATATTTAACTGTGTTGTAATTAATTTTTTTTTGCTATCAAAATTCAAGTAAGAGTTTAATATTTTCAAGTGGTGCTTGATAATATAACAATTTTTTTTTTCCGAAGGGGGAAATGGCCTTTCAGACATTCCTCTTTAAATAAACATGATATAGGTTCTAAGAGCATCTAATTTTAAAATTTTCATCAGAGATGGACCCTTCCAAAGAACTTATAGAAGCACCTTATTTTCAAAAAATATCCACTCTAAAGAGATTCCAAGACTATTCGAATTTCAAAATTTTCTGGGATAGGGTCCCTGGAACTTTCTTTAGCTTGGGGGACAAAGCCATTAAAAGAGTCGCTTTTTTTCCTTTACCTTCTACCCCCTTACACAAATAAAAAGTTATACCGCCACTAAGGGTGAAAGAAGGGATGGATTCATCTTATTATCAGTGAAAGGTCAACAAAGGACAATTTGTTTATATTCATAAAACACTTGCTTTACTCATACAGGTTTTTTGGAATATTGTATTGTATGAAAAAAGAACATTCTTACACCTTTAGAATGAATGTTCATAGTCAATGTCTATTATAGGTATTAAGAAACTATAAAAAATAAAAAATAGAATTACAGTTCTCACTCCGTGACATATATAGGCACATGTAGTCACTTTACAGCAGTAATTATTGCTCTTGGAATACAACCCTTGCCTATTTGAACTGTGACATAACCTTGAAGACACACCTTACACCACTACTGCGTGACATTTACTGCCTTGTCTGGCTCATCACACTTGAGTAGATTGGGTGGATTAGCTCTGCGTGACATTTACTGCCTTGTCTGGCTCGCCACACTTGAGTAGATTGGGTGGATTAGCTCTGCGTGACATTTACTGCCTTGTCTGGCTCGCCACACTTGAGTAGATTGGGTGGATTAGCTCTGCGTGACATTTACTGCCTTGTCTGGCTCGCCACACTTGAGTAGATTGGGTGGATTAGCTCTGCGTGACATTTACTGCCTTGTCTGGCTCGCCACACTTGAGTAGATTGGGTGGATTAGCTCTGCGTGACATTTACTGCCTTGTCTGGCTCGCCACACTTGAGTAGATTGGGTGGATTAGCTCTGCGTGACATTTACTGCCTTGTCTGGCTCGCCACACTTGAGTAGATTGGGTGGATTAGCTCTGCGTGACATTTACTGCCTTGTCTGGCTCGCCACACTTGAGTAGATTGGGTGGATTAGCTCTGCGTGACATTTACTGCCTTGTCTGGCTCGCCACACTTGAGTAGATTGGGTGGATTAGCTCTGCGTGACATTTACTGCCTTGTCTGGCTCGCCACACTTGAGTAGATTGGGTGGATTAGCTCTGCGTGACATTTACTGCCTTGTCTGGCTCGCCACACTTGAGTAGATTGGGTGGATTAGCTCTGCGTGACATTTACTGCCTTGTCTGGCTCGCCACACTTGAGTAGATTGGGTGGATTAGCTCTGCGTGACATTTACTGCCTTGTCTGGCTCGCCACACTTGAGTAGATTGGGTGGATTAGCTCTGCGTGACATTTACTGCCTTGTCTGGCTCGCCACACTTGAGTAGATTGGGTGGATTAGCTCTGCGTGACATTTACTGCCTTGTCTGGCTCGCCACACTTGAGTAGATTGGGTGGATTAGCTCTGCGTGACATTTACTGCCTTGTCTGGCTCGCCACACTTGAGTAGATTGGGTGGATTAGCTCTGCGTGACATTTACTGCCTTGTCTGGCTCGCCACACTTGAGTAGATTGGGTGGATTAGCTCTGCGTGACATTTACTGCCTTGTCTGGCTCGCCACACTTGAGTAGATTGGGTGGATTAGCTCTGCGTGACATTTACTGCCTTGTCTGGCTCGCCACACTTGAGTAGATTGGGTGGATTAGCTCTGCGTGACATTTACTGCCTTGTCTGGCTCGCCACACTTGAGTAGATTGGGTGGATTAGCTCTGCGTGACATTTACTGCCTTGTCTGGCTCGCCACACTTGAGTAGATTGGGTGGATTAGCTCTGCGTGACATTTACTGCCTTGTCTGGCTCGCCACACTTGAGTAGATTGGGTGGATTAGCTCTGCGTGACATTTACTGCCTTGTCTGGCTCGCCACACTTGAGTAGATTGGGTGGATTAGCTCTGCGTGACATTTACTGCCTTGTCTGGCTCGCCACACTTGAGTAGATTGGGTGGATTAGCTCTGCGTGACATTTACTGCCTTGTCTGGCTCGCCACACTTGAGTAGATTGGGTGGATTAGCTCTGCGTGACATTTACTGCCTTGTCTGGCTCGCCACACTTGAGTAGATTGGGTGGATTAGCTCTGCGTGACATTTACTGCCTTGTCTGGCTCGCCACACTTGAGTAGATTGGGTGGATTAGCTCTGCGTGACATTTACTGCCTTGTCTGGCTCGCCACACTTGAGTAGATTGGGTGGATTAGCTCTGCGTGACATTTACTGCCTTGTCTGGCTCGCCACACTTGAGTAGATTGGGTGGATTAGCTCTGCGTGACATTTACTGCCTTGTCTGGCTCGCCACACTTGAGTAGATTGGGTGGATTAGCTCTGCGTGACATTTACTGCCTTGTCTGGCTCGCCACACTTGAGTAGATTGGGTGGATTAGCTCTGCGTGACATTTACTGCCTTGTCTGGCTCGCCACACTTGAGTAGATTGGGTGGATTAGCTCTGCGTGACATTTACTGCCTTGTCTGGCTCGCCACACTTGAGTAGATTGGGTGGATTAGCTCTGCGTGACATTTACTGCCTTGTCTGGCTCGCCACACTTGAGTAGATTGGGTGGATTAGCTCTGCGTGACATTTACTGCCTTGTCTGGCTCGCCACACTTGAGTAGATTGGGTGGATTAGCTCTGCGTGACATTTACTGCCTTGTCTGGCTCGCCACACTTGAGTAGATTGGGTGGATTAGCTCTGCGTGACATTTACTGCCTTGTCTGGCTCGCCACACTTGAGTAGATTGGGTGGATTAGCTCTGCGTGACATTTACTGCCTTGTCTGGCTCGCCACACTTGAGTAGATTGGGTGGATTAGCTCTGCGTGACATTTACTGCCTTGTCTGGCTCGCCACACTTGAGTAGATTGGGTGGATTAGCTCTGCGTGACATTTACTGCCTTGTCTGGCTCGCCACACTTGAGTAGATTGGGTGGATTAGCTCTGCGTGACATTTACTGCCTTGTCTGGCTCGCCACACTTGAGTAGATTGGGTGGATTAGCTCTGCGTGACATTTACTGCCTTGTCTGGCTCGCCACACTTGAGTAGATTGGGTGGATTAGCTCTGCGTGACATTTACTGCCTTGTCTGGCTCGCCACACTTGAGTAGATTGGGTGGATTAGCTCTGCGTGACATTTACTGCCTTGTCTGGCTCGCCACACTTGAGTAGATTGGGTGGATTAGCTCTGCGTGACATTTACTGCCTTGTCTGGCTCGCCACACTTGAGTAGATTGGGTGGATTAGCTCTGCGTGACATTTACTGCCTTGTCTGGCTCGCCACACTTGAGTAGATTGGGTGGATTAGCTCTGCGTGACATTTACTGCCTTGTCTGGCTCGCCACACTTGAGTAGATTGGGTGGATTAGCTCTGCGTGACATTTACTGCCTTGTCTGGCTCGCCACACTTGAGTAGATTGGGTGGATTAGCTCTGCGTGACATTTACTGCCTTGTCTGGCTCGCCACACTTGAGTAGATTGGGTGGATTAGCTCTGCGTGACATTTACTGCCTTGTCTGGCTCGCCACACTTGAGTAGATTGGGTGGATTAGCTCTGCGTGACATTTACTGCCTTGTCTGGCTCGCCACACTTGAGTAGATTGGGTGGATTAGCTCTGCGTGACATTTACTGCCTTGTCTGGCTCGCCACACTTGAGTAGATTGGGTGGATTAGCTCTGCGTGACATTTACTGCCTTGTCTGGCTCGCCACACTTGAGTAGATTGGGTGGATTAGCTCTGCGTGACATTTACTGCCTTGTCTGGCTCGCCACACTTGAGTAGATTGGGTGGATTAGCTCTGCGTGACATTTACTGCCTTGTCTGGCTCGCCACACTTGAGTAGATTGGGTGGATTAGCTCTGCGTGACATTTACTGCCTTGTCTGGCTCGCCACACTTGAGTAGATTGGGTGGATTAGCTCTGCGTGACATTTACTGCCTTGTCTGGCTCGCCACACTTGAGTAGATTGGGTGGATTAGCTCTGCGTGACATTTACTGCCTTGTCTGGCTCGCCACACTTGAGTAGATTGGGTGGATTAGCTCTGCGTGACATTTACTGCCTTGTCTGGCTCGCCACACTTGAGTAGATTGGGTGGATTAGCTCTGCGTGACATTTACTGCCTTGTCTGGCTCGCCACACTTGAGTAGATTGGGTGGATTAGCTCTGCGTGACATTTACTGCCTTGTCTGGCTCGCCACACTTGAGTAGATTGGGTGGATTAGCTCTGCGTGACATTTACTGCCTTGTCTGGCTCGCCACACTTGAGTAGATTGGGTGGATTAGCTCTGCGTGACATTTACTGCCTTGTCTGGCTCGCCACACTTGAGTAGATTGGGTGGATTAGCTCTGCGTGACATTTACTGCCTTGTCTGGCTCGCCACACTTGAGTAGATTGGGTGGATTAGCTCTGCGTGACATTTACTGCCTTGTCTGGCTCGCCACACTTGAGTAGATTGGGTGGATTAGCTCTGCGTGACATTTACTGCCTTGTCTGGCTCGCCACACTTGAGTAGATTGGGTGGATTAGCTCTGCGTGACATTTACTGCCTTGTCTGGCTCGCCACACTTGAGTAGATTGGGTGGATTAGCTCTGCGTGACATTTACTGCCTTGTCTGGCTCGCCACACTTGAGTAGATTGGGTGGATTAGCTCTGCGTTATTTACTGCCTTGTCTGGCTCGCCACACTTGAGTAGAATGGGTGGATTAGCTCTGCGTTATTTACTGCCTTGTCTGGCTCGCCACACTTGATTAGAATGGGTGGATTAGCTCTGCGTTATTTACTGCCTTGTCTGGCTTGCCACACTTGAGTATATTGGGTGGATTAGCTCTGCGTTATTTACTATTTGTCTGACCATAGTCTTAATGAAATAATATAAAATTTAAAGTTGACTATTTTATGCTCAGAGTATAAAAACAAACACTTTGATGCATACTTCAAAAGATGCCAAGCCACTTTAAAAAAGAATAATAATATTTAGCGCCGCGTCTTACTACCCATTCGGGTTATACGCTTTAAGTACTAATTACTCTGATATACTAAGAATTTGGAAGGTTGAAAGAGAGAAAGTGAACCCGCATTTGCGTGGATGGAGAGTGGAAAACCATTTAGGAAAAACCACCCCCAGTTCACCCGACCGAGATTCGAACCTCGATCTCCCCGTCCTCAGCAGTCGAGCTCAACACGACAAGCGCGTTAGCCAACTACGCCACTGAGGCGGGTTTTAAAAAAGAAAATCGTCTTACTAAGTAGATAATGAGAAAAGCTAATTGGAAACTGGATAAAGATTAAAAAAAAAAAAAAAGATACATTAAGACAAAAGCACTCACCGATTAGATCAGTTATGCTCTGTCCATGGTTACTCAAGGGTGGTTTAGTGTGAGCATTAGTGGTGACCATAGGATAGGATGTAACAAAGTCTTCATAGCCTCCTCTTAAGATGACAATAGGCTTAGCTTTGTAGGAAATACCAGGATCCCACTGAAATAGTTACAAAACATTTGATCGACAGTCACATTGTGATAGAACAGTGTTTCTCAAACTTTTACAAGTTAATCTTTCGAGCCATCGTGTTAAGTATAAAACATTTGGTCGACAGTCACATTGTGATAGAACAGTGTTTCTCAAACTTTTACTAGTTGCGTACACAAGGTAATCTTTCGAGCCTTAAATCAAAGAAAAGGACACAAATCTGCCATCGTGTTAAGTATAAAACATTTGGTCGATAGTTACATTGTTATAGATCAATGTGCCTTTAAAACTTCCACTAGTCGCATAAACAAGGTAACCTTTCAACCTCTTTACTATAAAAAAAAAAGATAAAAATATTAATATTTAGCACCGTGTCTTACTACCCGTTCGGGTTATACACTTTAAGTACTAATTACTCTAATGGATTAGGAATTGGGGAGGTTTAATTAGAGGATGTGAACGCGCATTTGCGTGAGGGTAGAGTGGAAAACCATTTAGGAAAAAACATCCCTAGTTCACCCGATCGAGATTCGAACCCCGATCTCCCCGTCCTCAGCAGTCGAGCTCAACACGACAAGCGCGTTAGCCAACTACGCCACCGACACAAAAAAATTTGCCATCCTGTGAAAAATAAAATATTCCACATATTTTAGTAAAACTTTAGCTGTTAGTTAAACAAAGCCATAATAGAGAGAAAGAAAGGCTTATAAAAATCTTATGACTAATTCATATCTGTGTTAATTTGTTCATCACAGGCTCTAAGATGTCACTTTCACAATAGACTGGACTGCCAATAACAAGGGGAGTGGGGTTCGAATTCGGTTGGGTGTACTGAGGGTAGTTTTCCACTTTTCCTAAATGTAAATGTGGGTACACTTCCCCTAAGTTCAACCTTTCTCAACCTAGCTTATTAGCATAATTAGTGCATATGTGTATAACCTTAAGATGTAGTAAGATGTGGTGCTTAAAAAAAGTTGATCATACTTACAATTATAAAAAAAAGTTATGATTAAAGTGTTACATCACGTACCCCCTGATATCTCTTCACAAACACTTGGGTGAACAGTTTGGGAAATACTGTTGTATAGTGTGATTATGTATAGTTTTTAATGGTGCTTACCACAAGAGGGTATATTAGCACCTGGGACTACACCTATCAGTTTGACAACTTATCTCAGTAACATGTCTGCCTACTGAGCTAAGGGTGCCGAGTTTGATTCCTGGCATGGCCAAAAATTTATCATTGATGAAAATATGGGTTTGCCCTTTAACATTGATAAATTGACAGCCAGGGACAGGATGTTGTGTCTGTCCTAGTCTTAAGATAGATTATAAGGCATATGAAGCTACAAAAGGCACAGGCAGCCGGTATTGGAAAATATATGGCTTGAATAAATTTAATTTACTATTAGAGGTGATAAACCATCCAATTTTTAAGGTATCAAGTTTTATAAGAGTTGAATTTAATTCAGTTGATTAATTTTATTAATTTCATTTTGTAATTTATTATTGATCAATGAAGCATTAAGGGTTTAATGTTTAATTATAATTGTAGTTAGTTTTAATATTATATAGGCTTGAAATTAGTCAGTAAGATTAAGGATGTTATAATTTATTATTATTAGTGTATAATTTTTATCAGTTTAATTCTATATTAATATTAATGTTTAAATATTAGATTGTTAGAAATGTTATGAGGTAAATCATAGACGTGAATGTCTGAATGAACAAAGTAACACTTTACTAAACAAGACAATACAAATGAAAATAGCACACGACAGGTACCGAGCATACAGCAAGACAAGAACACCAAGGAGGTAGGAGGTTGTGTGCACATTCGTACCGTCAATGAATGTGCGCATGCGCAGACGATGAAACCAGTTGTGAGCCGAGACTCGTGAACAAATGTTCTCAGCGTAGCCTGTGGTGTTTTCCTTGCTCAGAGCAAACGACTCCTGACATAAGATTATTTAAAATAATGATTTAATCAGTAGAGCATGCGTGTATATATTAATTTTATTTGATAAGTTTAATAAAGGAACCAGGCAAATATTAGTTTATATTACTTTTACTCACCTGTTTAACCAAAACATGTCTTCTTGATTTAATTATGTGAACTCGTACCTGCCCAATGATTTATTTTAATGGCTGCGTTATTTTGACCGTACAGAGGTAGCATATTATTATTATTATTATTATTATTATTATTATTATTATTAGCACCGCGTCTTACTACCTGTTCGGGTTATACGCACTTACGCTAATGTGTAATGGTAGGGTGATTGTGAGATGAAATGGAGGACCTACAGTTTAACGTGGAATCCAAACCACGGTGGAGGCCTGGCATTCCCCACATTCACAAGATGTCTTGTCAGAGGTGAAGGAAGGGTTTGGTAATCAGATAAATCTTTGCCGCGACCAAGGATTGAACCCCGGCCGCCAGCACAGAAGTCTGACACCTTACCCTTAGACCGCCAGGTCACCAGTTCTTTATCATACAAAGAAAGTGTCACCCGAGAATACGAGTGTTCTATGTCCAATTTTCCACTTGTGTGTAAAAGAGTAGTGAAGTTCAACCATGTGTATAAAACCAGTGTTACTAGATGACAACTCGAGTTTGTATCCTCTTAAGTCATTATATAGCAGTTTCAAATTCCCCGCAGATGAATCATGTGCATTCTAAATAGACGTAAACACCAAATATATCAAATTTAACACTTTTGGAGAGAGAACACTTGCATTCTCTGGTGATGAAACTATAGATTATTACTTCACATATATTGCACAAGTAATGGCTAGAAAAAATTTAATGTAAATAGGTTTATTTTAAACATATCAACTGTTTCAGTGGCCCCATGGCCTAAAGCATCATCTTCGTAGTAGACCAAGCTGCCGCTGATGGGGAGATCAAGTTTCAAATCTTGGTCAGGTATAATGAGGATGATTTTTTCATAATAGTTTTCCACTCTTCCTCCCCACAAATGCAGGTACATTTTCTTTAAATATAACCTCCCTCAACCCTAAAAGCATTGGTGTAATTAGTGCATAAGTGTATAACCTGAACAAGTATTAAGATGTGGTGCTAAAATATGTATATATATATATATATATTTTAAACATATCCGCAATATTCAATGAATACGTTAATTCAAACAGATTCACTTACATTACTATACTTAATGTATAACCCAAATGGGTAGTAAGACGTGGTACTAAAAAAATACTATAAGCCTACCTGGTAGATTATGTGCTTTTTTTAATGTCCAGAGTAGACATCTAAGAACATGTAAAATTATGACTGACAAATGGCTACCCTTCAAAGTGAATATGTATGAATATATAGCAAATATTATCAGAACTGAGACAAGAAAAGAACTCACTTTGATTAATATTTCATTGAGGACTTCTATCGGAGATGTTGGAGGTAAGTTCAAGTGTGTTGAGAACCAATCCATCAAAACTATTAGGTCCATTTCACCTCTCTTATCCCACACCGGCTTATCTTCCACGGACAAACAATGGCCAATTTTATTGGCCGACAGTCTGAAAATAAAACCTCTGCTTAGTACCCCATACTTTTGTATATAAATAATGTGACGCGCCTGGAAGTTTGGATAGCCGACCCACACATATATATCCCGCAAATAAATATTTTCAAGATTGGTTTGCCATGAGGTAAAACTTTTTTCAGAGCGAGGCGTATTGATAAAACTGTTTTTTGACATTTAGGTTGTTAAAACAATGACTAAAAAAATATCAAAAATAGATTTATTGGTTCAGCGGTTGGTTTAAACCAAGTGTTTTTTTTTATAAAGAAACCATTTTGAGTTTTTTTTTACTGATGTTTCAATCAAAAAGGTCATCTTTTCAAAAGTTACTTTGTGAGAATGAAGTCACATCACAGGTATACAACCTACGAGTGGTGGAAAATTCATATGAATGACATTGATAGATTTGACGACAAATTTTTTCAGATTATTTGCTTAAAAGCTTGGGCTTCTTCAACAAAGGTTGAAAGAATCTATTCATCACATGGGTTAACACATTCAAAACTATCAAAACTAAATAATAAATTATGCACAGAGAAATCAACTGAAATTGTGTTTCTGTTTAAAATATTTAATAGTGAAGTGAAAATGTAGACACTAAAAGTAAACCCAAAAGAAAAACAGAAAAAAAATTTCAACAAGATAGTGTGTTTATCGTTATTTAATCTTTTAATATTTAAATTGTTCCTAAACCTTTGGGCACAGAATATTGTTTTTGAATTTAAATTAAGGGTTTAGTTAATTAGTTTTAGGGTTCAAATATTTTGTTCTTTGTTTAATAATTCTATAATATTGAAGCGCAGTTTTTCTATGAAATCTTTACATTGTAAGTTCTCAAAATACCATATTTTGTGAATCAGCTTTTAATTTTCCAGTAGACAATAATTTTGTCCAAAGTATAACTTATTATTTACCTCCATCCAAGTTGAAAATGGGCATATAGAGTTAATAAGAAGCCACAAATATTAAAATTAACTTGAATCAAATATTTGAAATTAGTATTTATAAAATAGTGAATTTGAGTCATCTCTACCATATATAGGCCCTATGTAAGATTTGGTACAGTTGCCTCGTGACTTCTTTGGTGCTGACTGACAGCTCACAGCTGAGAGCTGGTGGCTTTGAAAAGTTACCAGACGAAATTATGTATCCCTACGCCGAACCATATGATCTTCAAAAACATGTGTTTAGCAGATGTCACTTTAGACAGTCAACATTTAGGTATATATACCTAAATGTTGACTGTCAGAAGTCAGCTGTGAGCTGTCAGTCAGCACCAAAGAAGCCACGGGCATAATGTAATCATTTGTTCATGGAATTTTGTTGTTGTTGTTAGATACATACAGATTAAACTAAACTTTAAAAAGTAGGATAAAAAAGTACAATAGTGTTAGTAAAATGATAGCTGGCCAAGGATTTAAACTAAGTCATATGGATTTATGCTTAAACTGCTTTTTCAGTCGAGCTTTCCAGATTATAACCCACGTCCATTTTTCATTTTATTAATGAACCACAATAAAGATGACAAATGGATATTGCTCAGTAAGTACAGTAGCCCCATGGCTTCTTTGGTGCTGACAGACAGCTGACTTCTGACAGTCAACATTTAGGTATGCACCTAAATTATACATGATTTGGGATTGGTAATTTTTCGAAGCTGTCAGTCAGCACCAAAGAAGCCATGGGGCTACTGTAGAGTAAGTATACCAATTAGAACACAATGCCCAAAGGTTCATGGTTTTAATTCCTGTTCATGTCTAATTTTAATAATAAAACAAACACCCAAAATAAATACTAAGAAAATCCAATAATCCAATGTTGTTTAACACTTAGAAAATTCTCACCCTCTTTTTATAATTTCCTCTGGAACACTGATACACGTCAAGGTTTTTATATGCGAGTCTTCAAAGGCAGATTTAGCTCGAGTGTCCAATATTAGGAGCTTCTTTTTAGATTCCATCAAAATAGAATAAAGTTCGTGGCTTGAAATGCTGGTTTCTTTGATGTCTGCTGAAAGTAAGGTGAAACCAATCAACAACTGATCTCCTCATTTAGAGGAAGCAATAAGGGAGTGGGAAACAATTTAGGAAAAAACACCCTCAGTATATGTCGCCAGTATTTGAACCTTGACCTCCTTCTCCCGGGCGGACTAGACGATCATGACTTTTAGTCTGCATGTCAATCAATGCAGGGGAAAAAAATCTTGTTATCAAACAGAGTCCAAATAATGTATTTAACAGTTTGATTTTTGATCTCTAGTTTTGTGTGACCAGTAATTATTATTTGTGCGTTTTATTGAGAATTACTCCATCTAGATATATTCTGAAAATTGAAAAATGACACATTGACACAGGAATTGAACCCAGGACCTTTGGCTTAGTACGCCAATGCTCTAACCACTGAGCTATCCAGGAGAAGGCAGCAACAATCCAACTACCGAGTCGAGGGTGGCTGGGTTATCTGATAGCTCGTGATCTTAATGAAATCACACATTTGTAGCCGACGATATCCACACGTCCATCACAGACTCTGTCTTAAATATGAGTGAAGAATGACCCTGAGCACGGGACGATTCCTGGATAACTCAGTGGTTAGAGCATTCTCGTACTAAGTCAAAGATCCTGGGTTCGATTCCTGTGTTAAGGTGTCATTTTTCAATTTTCACATTAATTATTTTCTAACAAGTGCAGATTATATTAGTGTAGTTACAAAACCATTTATTTTGTTTTCAATAAACAGATAAAGGCCAGATAATTCAACCCATATAACTTACACAAAGTATAAATAAATATAATAAGCTTATGTGTGAGTTTTTTTAACTTTTAAATATGTATTAGTATAAGGGTTGTAGACCGGATTTTTTTGGATACTAAGGACAGGTATTGCGATTTAAAACTAAAATCAATTGAAGAAAAATGTTGGTAGCCTTTCTCCAATGTTTATTAAATTTAAGAATAAATTTATTATTTATAAAAATAGTTAATTAAATTGATAATAAAAGTAAGACTACTCAAAGTGTTTGTTATAGTGATGATTATTTTGTTTCGTGCTGAAGAAAACCTCTTGATTGACCCTCATCTTGCTTTAATGGAAACAAGCTTCTTTGTGCGAGGGCTCCTCTTGAACTGGAGGCATATAATACCGAATTTCGTCTATAGAAACAACAGTTGGTAATCACCAACTTGGGGTGATATTTCAAGTTTCTAAAATTTCATTATGGCTTTTCCCTAATTTTAGTGTGGTCCTTCTCACCCTCTTGCCTCGACAACTTGACAGTGAGACTATTTCACATAGCTATAGCCCAATTTTCTTGTGAATAACATTCTGAAAAGCAATTTAACCTACTAGAACCATAATACATTGTGTGATTCTGGTAGGAAAAAAGGACCTTCTAAATTGTTATTTGTAAGAAAATCGGTCTATAAATATGTATGCCAGCTACAAAAGAGTAAAATACAAGATTTTTGAGGCTGATCGTCCCACATAGCTTATTTATTTTGATTTAGAGTTTGTGTGATAAGATCAATAATAAAAGGAAACCTCTTTTCTGCTAGAGTTGTCAGGACCGAGCTAGGAGCCACACAGAAAACAAATCAACAATGAAAATAATTATATTTGTAGCCATAGATTTTATAGTTTTTCTTACAATTACCATCTGTGTGCTTATATTATATTTGGAAGAAGGTATAGGAAAGGTGGATAGAAACATATAAAAGGGAGACAAACACAATATGGCTTTTACAAAGAAAAGAATAACACAGTTCACACTTTACACTGCTGCCAATGGACAAAGAGGTAATGGGTGTCTCTTAAAGAAAACTGATCGTCACCGCCCAATCCCCCGACCCAGGTTTCATTCTATCGGAACTCATCAGGGAGGAGTGTGAAATGCGCAACGCAACTTCCTAAAAGAGAAAACCAAAAAAGATAGAACACATAGATAGGAACAATAAAAAATATAACAAAAAGGACAAACACAGGAAAAGGACATTGGATGCGAATATATAATGATATAACTCTACAGTGTAAAGTGTGAACTGTGTTTTTCTTTTCATTGTAAAAGCCATATCGTGTTTGTCCCTTTTATATGTTTCTATCCACCTTTCCTGTACCTTCTTCCAAATATCATACAATTAACTCATAAAGCGAAAAGAGGTTTTCCTTATAGAGTTACATCTGTGTGCTTAGCAATGACAAATAAATATGGTGCAAATACTCAAATTTTAAGATTCGAGTTGGGCATTAAATATTTAAATAGATACTCAAATCTTGAGATCAAGATATTTATATACTTGGCAATGTCTTTGAAGTGTGTGCCAGGAGATGAATGACTCATTGTTTACTCTGATCTTTGCTTGCTTTGCTGTAGTCTGTGAAATGTGCAAGTTTTGTGTGTGTGTGTTGAGGGGAAAAGAGGCAAGGAAAATGGGCTTGGAATGTCAATGTCAACCAGTGATAAACTGGTTGTTATTATTATTATTAGCACTGCGTCTTACTACCCGTTCGGGTTATACGCACTTACGCTAATGTGTAATGGTAGGGTGATTGTGAGATGAAATGAAGGACCTACAGTTTAACGTGGAATCCGAACCACGGTGGAGGCCTGGCACTCCTCACATCCACAAGATGTCTTGTCAGAGGTGAAGGAAGGGTTTGGTAATCAGATAAATCTTTGCCGGGACCGAGGATTGAACCTCGGCCGCCAGCATAGAAGTCTGACACCTTACCCCTAGACCACCAGGTCACCGAACTGGTTGTTAAAGAGGGGTAAGGGGCATGTATAGAGAAGGTATAAAAAATAAAAATACATATATTTATAAGGCTATTAGGACTGCCTTTGCGGTCTAGTGGTCCAAGTTTCCGCCTACATATCAGTCCCAGGTTCTATCCTTGGCGCTTACAAAATTTGTCTGCGGAGCAGTGGGTCTGGTACGAACTCAACTCAGCCTTGCGAGGACAATGGAGGAGCTATTTGAATAAAGAAGTAGAGGCTCCAGTCTAGAAAACTGAGAATAATTGCCAGAGGGTTTGTTGTACTGACTGTGTGACACCTTTTACCAGCAAATGTTGGCACAATCTTTACCAAAATGTGCCGGCCTCTTGTCTGGTACAGCTCGCTTGCGGGCTGATGCCACAGAGTTATATTAGGCTATTAGAATACAATTTGCTTAGTTTAAGACAGTATCAAGTACACCTTAGTTCAAAACCGTACTATGTACACCTTAAAAATAATTACTGCGCAACTTCTTTCTCTGATAGAGGTCAGTACTAAGTGAACAGTTGCACTTCATATAGACAAGAGATATCAAGTGGTTGATTATACAAAATAAAGTTCTAAATCTGCAAACCCAAACCGGATTTCAACGATACCATTTTTGTAAAGAGCATTTAAGGAATATTAGATCTAATTAAAATTAATTTTGGGTTACTATCAAAGGTATATTTAGAAATTCGTCTTATGATTAAAAATGGCTAATTTTTTAAATTATATAAAAACTGATATTTTATATTTTCAAACAAATTGTTTTAATCGCAAGTATCTTAATGCTAATGGTAATTTCAAATATATATCTTTTAAATATCTGGGTATTAAGTTCACTAAAAAAAAATATTAAATAATCTGCAACAAATTTACCTTTCTGGGGTATAAATGTTTACATTATAACAAATAAATTCATGCAGGTATAAAGTAATAAATTTTGTTTTCTAAGTTATGTGACGGGTGTGTTTTCTAAAGTATGTGAAGGATGCAGTGGTTAACTTGTGTAAATGGTATTAACTTGTGTTTTTTAAATAACTATATAATGAACATTTTATAAATAATGGGGATGTTAATTTAAAATATCATGAAAATACATATATAAAGAAGCGTGTTTTTTTGTCAATTTAAAACCATAACAAGAAATATAAAATATTCATTACCTGAACTGACATCAGTACCAAAGATCTATGTTTTTTACAAGGGCTAAGCATTTATATCTATTGTAGTATTATTATTATTATTATTAGCACCGCGTCTTATTACCCGTTCGGGTTATACGCACTTACGCTAATGTGTAATGGTAGGGTGATTGTGAGATGAAATGGAGGACCTACAGTTTAACGTGGAATACGAACCACGGTGGAGGCCTGGCATTCCCCACATTCACAAGATGTCTTGTCAGAGGTGAAGGAAGGGTTTGGTAATCAGATAAATCTGTGTCGGGACCGAGGATTGAACCCCGGCCGCCAGCATAGAAGTCTGACACCTTACCCCTAGACCGCCAGGTCACCCTTGTGCCTTCTATAGATTATTAAATAGTGAAAACCACTCTGAGGATGAAATAAGTCAAAACAAAGTGATACTGACTAGTAGTTCCATTCACGAGTCTGCCATTGAGCTCAACGAGGTCCTTGGATGATAACCGTTTCTTCGTCGGTTTCTGTTCCTCTTCGGCCTCTTTCTTCCGCAGTGATTGGGACTTCTCAAACTGTTCTTCCTCTTTCAACCGTGCATACCTTACACAATGGAATAATGCAACATTAATTAGGATGGATAAGATATTACTAAACTTTTCCTTACTTTAACCAAGGCCATTGTAGATGGTGAGAAAAGTAAGCACTACAAATTGGTGGACAGTCGTGCCTATGCCGGAATCAAGGTGTTAACACAGGGTGGCTACAAAACATATTTTACAAAATTCCCTGTCTTTTCCAGGTTTTTCAGGCAACATTTTTCAATTTTCCCTGACTACTTTTTTTTACAGTTTTAACGGTGGATGATGACTTTTGTTTATTTATTATTGATCACATATTAAAAAAAAGTTTGTATCTACTAAACATAAACAGTTTTATCAGTTATTTTAAAAATTAAAATGTTATTTTATTTATTATTATTATTATTATTATTTATTAATTTTTGTTTTAGTATTAAGTTGCGAAATTAATGGGATATTTTAGACATATTTTTTAATTCCCTGACTTTTCCTTATTTTTAGTTAAATTCTCTGACATTTCCCTGTTTTCCCTGTCATCCAAAAATTCCCTGAATTTTCCCTGTTTTCCCTGTCTGTAGCCACTATGTAACATCATAAAACAATTGTAAAAAGGGTAGCAAAGGGTCAAGGAAAAGATTAATTAAATAATAAAAAAAATATTAAAAAAATGAAACAGCAAATAAAATCATGGAATAGCTCCTAGAGCTTTAAAATTTAAAAAAAAAAAGTGTTGGGGGAAGCTATTAGATCCCCCTTTCTTAACAGGCTTCCCTAGGGGAACGGGTATCTGGTTTCCGAAGGGATCTCCTTGATAAATTAAGCTTTTTTTTTAAACTTGAGCTCCACTAGTGTCGGAAATCATTAGTAAGTAAATTTTCATTTGTTTAAGCTAGATAACATACCAACTTCTGAGCCAACTTATTATAATAGCACATGACATATAACCTAACTTAAATTTATAAGACACAATATCCTGCCCTTGGCTGTTAATTCAAAACTTTGAAAGAGGAAACCCACATTTCACCGATAATAAATTTTTCGGCCGTGCCAGGAATCAAACACGGGACCCTTAGCTCCAGTAGACAGACAAGCTACTGGTTGAGCTAAGGTGTCAGATATTAGTAACTAAATAATAAACACAATACTAAAGTCAAGTTCTCACTACACTAGTCAATTTCTGTCTATTTAGGTAACAATACTTTACATTTTTCTAAATCTTTATTTCAGTGTAAAAATAAACCACCATCCATAGATAGCCTCTTTAAAGCATAAGTCAAGTTTTTAAACAACAATACAAGTTTTAGCAACCCCTGTAAACTGCGTCAAGTTGCGTCGACTGCTTTTAAACGTTCTCAGGACAATCAAATCTCTCGTGCATACCTTACTGTGGAACCGATGCTAGTTCATTTACCAGCTTTGTAACAGCGCGCACAAGTTCTAGACATAGACGGGTGAGTGTGTGTGTGTCCCCAAGACACCAGCACCTTGAAGGTTGGGTTGTGAGGACAGACAGGATGTAGTGTCCTCTTCCCCTCTTATCGTTTGTATATATTTAATATCATTTTTATGAAGTTCTTAGTAATAATTTGTATGTATTTGTATTTACTGTTACCCGCCTCGGTGGCGTAGTCGGCTAACGCGCTTGTCGTGTTGAAGCTCTACTGCTGAGGACGGGTAGATCGAGGTTCGAATCTCGATCGGGTGAACTGGGGGTGGTTTTCCCTAAATGGTTTTCCACTCTCCTTCCACGCAAATGCGTGTTCACTTCTTCTAATTCAACCTTCCCAATTCCTAATCCATTAGAGTAATTAGTACTTAAAGCGTACAACCCGAACGGGTAGTAAGACACGGTGATAAATATTATTATTTACTGTTGGAACACACTGATGAGACAAATATGTATATTATGTATAAGTAGAAAGAATGGGTTTGATTGAACACTGGATAAACAACTAGAAGTTGATAGATACACAAGAAATCCTGTTTGTCAACAGTAGTAGTTTCCACTGATTATATGTCGAGTAGCGTTCTTCCAGCCTGTTTCTAGAAAATATATCTCATTCAATCAGTGCCCGCAAGGCTGCTAATGCTGTCACCTTTAACTGTGAACCCAAGTAGCACCGTCGCAGCTGATTTCCTAGCGACACTCCCCCTCATCAAGCAGTGCTATTGATGCTTCCATCACTCATGGCCAATCATCATCGGTTTGCTGATCACGAGTAGCTCGGCATCAGAGCTATGCCAAGCTGACAGAAAATAGGACAACACTTCAGATGCTCCAATTCACCCTGAACCAAAGCCGTGGAGTTGGTACACCAGGCCTTCAACTCCAACTATTATATTTTTCTATTGTTCGACTGACTACAATTCTGACTCCTTCATAAATGGCTAATGTACATTATTAGTATAACAAAAATTTGTTACATCAGCATTTGTCACATCAGCTAATACTGCCCAAAACAAATTTCCGACTATCCCCATTTCTCAACACATATCTTTATTACTGTCTCTCCATTCCAACCTCCTGTGCCAGAGAGACTGATGCTTGCATTGGTTACCTACAGGTGCTCAGGGTGGCCCTGTGGACTGTTATGTCTCCGTTTGACCACTTTTTTTTTAAGTAGTACACAGGGCTGGGTCGAAAGCCACGTTGCGAGCTTGCTCATGGCGGCGGCCCAGAAATGGGTTGAATTCTGTGGGGCAGTGAGTTTAATTAATTAAGTGATGGCGTTGGCAGTGTGGTGGGGTCCAGGCTCCTGAGGTTCTGGGTCTGCGGGCCTGGGCCTCACCTTTTGTGCGGTGAGCCGTTTTAGAGCTTCGGTGCTAACCTGGACAGTTAGTAGTGCATGGGCTAGAACATGGGTGCCTCTGCTCGCATGCACAAGTAGTAGGGAATTACTTTCCCACGCGCAATGGCCATAACCCCATTCCCCTACACACGGGAAAGAGTGGAAACTGTAAGGTCACTTCTGTGAGCGGAAGTAAATAGCTCCGGTTACCACCCAATTACCAAGATGTCATTAATAGTGGAATGACAGTACATTTCAGAACTTTTACATTAATCTATAGATAGAACAGTAATGACTTTTCACTATCTATCTATATAGGTTAATTCCCTGTGCGTTAGAAAATAATTTTCTCCTTTGCATGTTGATGATGGTCAGTCAGCTGACCACCACCGGCAGACAAAACTTATGGTAGTAAGGTGTTTACATGTTTGTTAGCCCTAGTACACTAACCACGAGTAAGTTTTATGCCCGAGTTAAATATTAACATTCAATCTATTCACATTTTATACATGAGTGTAACACAAAAGCAGTCGAGTGAAGCCGAGTACCAACAACAGGCACAATAGAGGGCTGAAAAATAATGTGATGTCATAGAAAATACTGTTATTATTATTATTAGCACCGCGTCTTACTACCCGTTCGGGTTGTACGCACTTACGCTAATGTGTAATGGTAGGGTGATTGTGAGATTAAATGGAGGACCTACAGTTTAACGTGGGATCCGAACCACGGTGGAGGCCTGGCATTCCCCACATTCACAAGATGTCTTGTCAGAGGTGAAGGAAGGATTTGGTAATCAGATAAATCTGTGCCGGGACCGAGGATTGAACCCCGGCCGCCAGTACAGAAGTCCGACACCTTACCCCTAGACCGCCAGGTCACCTACAGCTAGAATCCATTAGCTCCTTGCTCAACTCATTTCCTGAATTTGGTTGGAGAGCCCGCAGCAAGTTGTCAATAAAGTAATTTTTTTTCATGCTTATACATACATACATACATGTACATATACATGTTTTTTTTTCAAGTTCTACTTTCCACTGTGAAGTACAACAAAAAGTTTATCAAATTGTGAAAACATAAACCTATTTTTTTATATAAACATGATGGTCAGCCTGTGATGATGTGTGCAAGTCGTCTTAATAAAGACTGGAATGAAGTTATTGAGGCATTCACGTTCATTGCGGAAGATGAAACAGAAAAACCTTGTACACGACAAACTTCAGGTTACTTCCTACAAGTGAAGCAACTTTAAACTGTTATTCTTTCTTTAATATGGGGTAATTTATTACATAGATTCAATATTTTTAGCAAGAAGCTGACATTAAATCTTTGTGTTGTCGCAAAATTGTATGATTCGCTGACAAACTATGTTGAGAGTAATAGGGAAAATTTTGACATCTATGTAATACTGCTTTTGTAAAGTCATCTATCACCGACTATGAAAATATAACTAAAAGAAAGAAGAAAATAATACCTTCAACAGATGCATGAGAAAGGCGAAACAGAATTCAATGGGCAGAATAACTTTAAAATCACTACCTATTTAACCATAGTTGACAGTACAAACAGAGTTGGAACATTAACCAAAACTATATGATTAGCTGAGCGCAAGTTTTGGTTTATTTTTTACTAAGATAACTAAATAAAACACTGCCAGATTGAGTAATGAGTAGAAAGAAAACTCGCCAGATTCAGAATCATTTTAAAATGAGTGTTTTCATTATTTTTGGATTTCTGAAAAGCTGCTATGCCAAATGATTCACAGTAAACACCTGCAAGAAGTATATCTTTATGGTGACATCTCATTTAAGATCTTCTTATGCATACCTGCATCAAACGGTTCAGCAGAGAGATCTTTTTACAGTGATGTAATCTGTCAACAATTACCTCTAGTACATGAGGTCTCACGATCGCCTCAACTGGTTGGCAGTCCTTACATTCAAATCAGAGATCACGAGACATGCAAACTAAGGTTATATAATTGACTCTTTTGTGTGCAAGCAGTTGCAAAGGAAGGTGATATAAAGAAGAAATGTAAAGAGGGTAATGTGAAATGTGTTTTTACTTAGTTAGAATCAAGTTTTTCAAGTGTCAAATGTTTGAGAACCATCTTTCTCATTAATATCTACAGTAACCCCATGGCTTCTTTGGTGCTGACTGACAGCTTTAAAAAGTTACCAGACCAAATTACGTATCCCTACGCCGAACACAAATGAACTGCAAAAACTTGTGTTTAGGTATCACTTCTGACAGTCAAAATTTAGGTATATACCTAAATGTTGACTGTCAGACGTCAGCTGTGAGCTGTCAGTCGGCACCAAAGAAGCCATGAGGCTACTGTATGATACATTTAGTTACATAAAAACAGTTATCTAGATAATAACTGTTGAAAGTTGTTTTTTCCCCCCTAGGACGATAGTGAGATTAAATCCACCATTGCCTCTTAAGAGCAATGGTGTGCACAATTCACCTTAGTAAACCCTTTTGTTACATCAATATTATGAATAATAGACCCTATACTTGTTTAAGGTGGAAAAAAATATGTGTTGTTATTGTTTTTAATATATTATTAATTAAATAGTGCAATTTTTGTCTTTCTATAGCAAAACTACTTATAATAATAATAATAATAATAATAATAATAATAATAATAATACTTATAATAAATATAGTTTCAAATAACATACCTGAGTTCTAAATTAAGTGAGACTTTCTCAGCCCAATCCATGGCACTGTTAACCTTCTTAGAGCCCAGTATCTGTACATAAAACTTCTTGTCATTTCTATATTCTGGAGAGTCCTTTATAACTTGAATGAGACCAAGGTATTTCATCAAGGCCAAATAGCACATTTCTTCATCACCAGACTTGTCAAAAAGTTCTGCTTGAGCATATAACTTTTCTGCTGATTTACATAATCTATAAAACCAAGAAAAGTTGCTTTAGCATATAGTTTATTGACCTACAGAGCTTTAGTGAACTAAGCTTGGACCTTTGACAAAACATTCAATGGATTTAATATTTAGCACCGCGTCTTACTACCCGTTCGGGTTATACGCTTTAAGCACTAATTACTCTAATGGATTAGGAATTGGGAAGGTTGAATTAGAGGAAGCGAACCCGCATTTGCGTGGAGGAAGAGTGTAAAACCATTTAGGAAAAACCACCCTCAGTTCACCCGACCGAGATTCGAACCTCGATCTCCCCATCCTCAGCGGTCGAGCTCAACACGACAAGCGCGTTAGCCAACTACGCCACCGAGGCGGGTCATTCAATGGAATTATTTATCTCTAACGTTTTATTTTGAGTTCAGTCAGGCCTATCAAAAATAAAAGAGGTAAGGATCCTGATAAAGGATGTGAGGGTTTCAAAAGTTAAATTTGAAAATGGCAGTGGAAAGAGCTCAATATAACTCTTAGTGATTTTTAATTACAGATTATAGGTGTAGGCCTAGTCAATTATTTATTAATTCCTTTTTTGTCAGTTAACATTTATTGCAGTCACAGGGTGGCTACAAAACATATTTTACAAAATTCCCTGACTTTTCCAGGTTTTCCAGGCTACATTTTTCAATTTTCCCTGACTACGTTTTTCCAGTTTTAATGGTGGATGATGACTTTTTTTCTTTATTATTGATCACATATTAAAAAATTTGTATCTACTAAATATAAATGGTTTTATCAGTTATTTAAAAAATTAAAATGTTATTTTATTTAGGTATTATTAACTTTTGTTTCAGTGTTTAGTTGCGAAATTAATTATATTTTTTAGACATATTTTTAATTCCCTGACTTTTCCTTATTTTTAGTTAAATTCCCTGACATTTCCCTGTTTTCCCTGTCATCCAAAAATCCCCTGACTTTTCCAGGTTTTCCCTGTCTGTAGCCACCATGATTCAACAGTAGTTTTTGCGGAACAAATTAAAAATGCTTTGGGTGAACGCAGGACACAGGTTTTGTTTGTTACCTGACACTATCAAAATGTGCAATATTATTCATAATAAACACAACAATAGATGGGACATATGGACCAGCTTGTCAACAATGAAAAAATCTATCAGCACCACTTCCAGGAAGGATGTACTCACTTTACTATTGGGACTGTTGTTTTTTACTCTCAGCCTAGGTTTAGCGGTGTTACCATAGGTCAAGTTTGTGTTGATTGTGAGATGTAAAGGAGATGTGGTCCAGTGTCGTTTATTTCATTGAACATCCATTAACTTGTAAAAGTTTTGCCGGTAGTGAAACCAGATACTGCGATTTAATGGAGAAGGAGGGGGGGGGGAAGAAGGAACCAGCAGATTTCTTTTACAGACCATTCACATTACAAAAAGGGTTTCTGGTTCGAGAATACCTGAGGATTTTTTGTATGTTGAGTACCGGGAAAGAATGGACGGGACACGAGAAATGAAAACGATCTGTAATCATAAAAATTGTATAATCAAATAGATTTAAAAGTCACACATCTTTTCTCGCTTTTTTTACACTTGAATTTTGTTTAGCGCATTGGATAGTTAAGAATATTCAGTGAACCCTGACATGTCCCACTGTCAAAGGATGAGGTAAAACAAAGTTGAAAAGCATGACTACAGGCAGTGGATGAGAGTGAGTTTGCAGAGGAAAACACGACATAAGTGTATACATATGGTGCGATCCGCCAAACTTGAGTGGACGATGAGATGGATCTTCGAGTTATTTGTCTCAATAAAGTGGGTAATGACCTCCAGGTGTTTAGTGTAAGCACAGAAGAGACAGATCAATATGTTAAATTTGACCAAATTGTCAAACTTTTACCAGAGACATTAATTAATACAAGTTAATGGAGTAAGAATGTTCTACAAGTTTTCAAAAGACTTAGTAGTCGGTAAAAAAAATAATCTAAGTTAAGTGTCTCTATCCACAATCTTATTTTAAAAGTAAATAGCCTTTTAAAATGGTTTGAACCGTGTATTAATTTTTAATTTACTTATAATAATCTCTATAGATGTGTTAATTTTACAATCAAAATAAATGTTAAGAATGGTTTTAGGATATTTGTTTCAATCACTCAAACCTTAAAAATGTGTCTATGTTAACTTAATAATAATGGAAATTGATAAAATAAAGAAAAAGGAAAAATACGTTATTAAGAGTAAATTTAATGGAGAAAGCCCACCCAGGGAAAGCGGAAAAGATGTGGGAAGAATCCAATGCACAAAGGTGACATCGTCTTCCTTTCTTTTGTCTTCTATAATAGAAGTAGTCACAAACATATTTAAACACAATAGAGTAATATGGTGTGGTATACTAGTAGCTTTATATAAGTTTCACCAACAAGACAGTTAAGCTTTTCTGAGCAATTTTAATCTACTTTAATTCTACATATAATGTGACAAGTTTTGCACAGACCTTTTAAAACTCAATATTTTTTTTAGAATAACATTTTAATATTCTTAACAGTACATTGGGTGCTGTAAATCTCGTTAAGAGTTTTCTTTTACATTAAGCCCTGAAAATAAAGAAACTTTGAAGTTATGCACACACTAATTTGTCATGTACTTTTGTGGTAGCGTGAGTTACTGTGTATATTTATTCATTAAACAATCAGATTATGTTGAGATAAAAAAAACTGTTCTGCAGATAGAGTGTTTTTAAAGGAAATAATATTGGGTAGATAGATATAACTTTAATCTTTATTTGATTGTTTAAATACCTAGTTATTCCGTCTGACAGTAACGTGAGTTATCATGGAATGACCTATTAGTGTAAATTCGAATAGCCTAGATGGGTAGTTAAACTCGGTGCAAAAACACACAATGTTAACATGACCTACATAATATGTACAGTGTATATGTGTCTTCTTTGATGCTGACTGACAGCTCACAGCTGACTTCTGACAGTCAACATTTAGGTATATACCTAAATTTTGACTCTCAGAAGTGACAGCTGCTAAACACGTGTTTTTTCAGATAATATGGTTCGGCGTAGAGATACATAATTTGGTCTGGTAACTTTTCAAAAAAAACAACCCACACACACACATACACACACATACGATATACAAGTGATTATTGAGACTAAGTAGATTGTATGATGGCCTTCAATTCAATTTCAATCTCATGTGTTTGTGTTGTTATATTATTATAGTTAGCGTTGGCTTATTCTGAGAAAACTAATAGCTTTGTTGTACTCAAATAATTGCGGAGGGAATTTGGAAGTCTAAGATCAACTGCCAGTGGGCAGGATCCTACCCCAGAAATGACTATATATTCAGAAACTTTAAATAAATATGGCTGGGCTAAGGGCTCTATGAGCACTTTCATAGTCTGAAGGTGTGAAAATGTATTCATGTGCACAAAAAAAATTATGTTTTTGACATTCAGTGGAAACAAATTATAACAAATATAAGTTAGGACAAATGTTATTATTTAAAGAATTCAGGAAGTTATATTTAAAAGAATAAGGTTTTAATGAAGATGGATAATAAAAGAAATATGATACTGAAAGACACTTGAAAATTATGTATAATTTTGGAATACTAATTGTAACAAATTTCATAACATTTAATAAATACTTCATTGACTCATAATTTTTCATATCAAAGAGTCAAACAGTTAAAATAACATTGATAACATATTAAGAATAACAATACAAAATCTGAGTTAACATACAGATAAACATATAAAACTTATTTAAAACAACAAAGTTAAAATTATGTTAATATCACCAGTCAAATTAAATTTGTTAAATAATGGTATATATAAACTGAAAAAATTAAATTAAATTTAGTGAAAAAAGGTAGGGTGGATTGAAATCTAAATCTTATCTGAAATTGACATCCCTTTACTCCTTTGTTAGTCCAGAATAGGAGGTGAATTTTAGGGGGAATTTAATTCGACATGTTTCGGTACGTTGTACAATATCCATTGGAAACTGTAAAAGTTGCTGTGTGAAGCACAAAGTGTTTACATGACTGCAAGATGTTAACTCAACAACTTCATCAATGTTATTTTAACTGTTTGACTCTTATATATGAAAAATAATGAGCCGATGGCGTATTTTTTAAATGTTATGAAATTTGTTACAATTGGTATTTTAAGATTATAAATAATTTTTCAAGTGTCTTTCAGTATCATAATATTCCTTTTATTATTCTTATTCATAAAAACTTATTTTTTAAAACATAATTCCCTGGATTCTTTAAATAATAGCATTAAAGTCCTAGCTTATGTTTATCCACTCCTTACTCAAGATTTAAAATTTTAGAATGTTTTCTAAACTGTTGTACAACAAAGTACATTAATAAACCATTTATTATTAAAAATACCTAAAAACAATTAATCGTATTAGTTAAGACTGTTTAAAAAGCTAAGGTATTAAATTTATTACAATTGTAGCTGCTTTAAAATATATTCTTTAGATTTAAAAATGAAATGTGACCACCAGCATCAAACCCAAGACTTTTGGCATAGTACGCCAATGTTATTACCACTGAACTATTCATGTTTGATTACCGTGTCCAGGAGTCATTTTTCAATCTAATGAATATAAAATTTGTATGCGGCTATAACCACAATTAACAAATATATTACCCGCCTCGGTGGCGTAGTCGGCTAACGTGCTTGTCGTGTTGAGCTCGACCGCCGAGGACGGGGAGATCGAGGTTCGAGTCTCGGTCGGGTGAACTGAGGGTGGTTTCTCCTAAATGGTTTTCCACTCTACCTCCACGCAAATGCGGGTTCACGCCCTCTAATTCAACCTTCCCAATTCCTATTCCATTAGCGTAATTAGTACTTAAAGCGTATAACCCGAACGGGTAGTAAGACGCGGTGCTAAATATTAATTAACCAATATAAATCAGTTTGGCTATTAAATCATACTATTGGCATTGTACTACTGGTAGCATAAGGCCCTCCCGAGTCAAAGGTGGCTGTGTTATATGATAGCTCATGATCTTAATGATCACTCATGTGTAGCCGACAGTTTCCGCAAGCTCATCACAGACTGTCTTAAAATAGCAGTGAAGAATGACCCTGGGCATGGGACGACTCCCTAGATAGCTCAGTGGTTAGAGCATTGTTACCGGGGTATACTAAGCCAAAAGTCCTGGATTTGATTCCTTTATACAGGTTTCATTTTTCAATTTAGAAAAAGTTAGTATTTATATGTTCAAATTCTTGATAGGCCTAAGTCAATTGTGAATAATAATGTATTGTTTAAATAATTTGTTGATTTAAAGCAATCACGCATATTTTTATGACATAAAGTACTGTAACCAAGAAGTATAAAATGTATATTATGTACTAGAATAGGCCTAGGCTACCTATGAATAGTCAATTTTAATATTAATATGTTCCAATGCTAAGGATGTTGGTTGAGAATAATAATGTAATTAATTTGAGTGTGTTAAGTGTTGGGACTTGAGTAATTCCATCCACTCAATAGAGCATTTTATAGTAGGTGAGCCTTGACCTGCAAAGAAGGTGGGCAGAGCCTTCTAAATGTTCTTTAATGTCTTGTTTTACTTTGTTGTTTTCTTACTATCTATGATGTATAATATGATCTCTACTATTAATTACAAGAATGAACAAATAATCATGAACAATTTTGCTTTGTGTTTTAAATATGTACAAGATATGAAAACCATTAATTGATGCAATAATGTCATTTCCAACAGGTTATGGGCCCAGATACGTTTTTAAGGTTCAAGTGAAAGTTTAAACAGAAGTTTTGGGTATTATTCGTGATCGTTTGTCTGCAACATTACATTAGTTCATGTTGGTTAGCTTCTGATTCGATTGAACTAAAAAATTGTGCTCGAAATGTCATCAGTTAATGTCAGTAATTATAAAATAGAGCCATTAAATAAAAATAATTATGATACATGGGAAATACAGGCAAAAGCAGTCCTCATTCGTAGTGGACTTTGGTGTTACGTGAGTGGTGAAACATCAATACCTGCAGAAGAAGCAGATACGAAGAAATGGCAGGAATACGACTCACATGCAAGGTCAGATCTAATATTGATAATATCCCCAAACGAACTAAAACATGTGAAAAATTGTGACACATCGAAGTCATTATGGGACAAATTGAAAAGTGTATACCGAAGTCGAGGTCCTGCTCGTAAAGCCACATTACTAAAACGACTCGTTCTGCACAAGATGAAGTACAACGATGATATGAGTACCCACCTAGATGAGTTCACAGATGCTGTAGATAAGCTCCAAGATATGGGAATAGAGATAAACGGTGATTTGTTGAGCATCATGATGCTCTACAGCCTATCCCCTGCCTACGAAAACTTTCGTATAGCAATTGAAAGTAGGGATAATTTACCAACTCCTAGTGAATTAAAAATCAAGATTATGGAAGAATCAAATGCTAGACACAAGGATGACCTCAAAGATAAGCATGAGGATGCATTTTTTGTTAAAAAATTTAATAAACATCACTATAAAAATTTTAATTCAGGTCAAAATCACAAAAATTTTCGATCTGGTCAAGGTCATCAAAATAAGAATAATAGTGGTAACATGAACTGCCAAAGATGTAAAAAGTCAAATCATAGGACAGAAGATTGCTGGTTCAACAAGAAAAAGGAATCCACCTTCAAAATTGAAGAATGTCTTTCAATAGGCCTACACCCATCACCACCCATGAATTCTATTTGGTGTTTGGATAGTGGATCTACTTCACACATGTGCTATGACCAAACAAAATTTTCAAAACTATCTGAGCCAAACAATCATGGCGTTCTCAAGCTCGCATCAGAGGAACACACTGCAACTATTTCAGGTATTGGTCTAGTCAAAATTCAGCTCAATGATGACTCGATAGTAAATTTACCTGAAACTTTGCATGTACCAAAATTGACCACAAATCTTCTCTCTGTTGCAAAAATTACTGATAAAGGTTTTAGTGTTATTTTCAAGAAGGATTACGCACAAGTTGTAGATGATCATGGTAATCTTATTCTAAAAGCAACACGATACAATGGTCTGTACTGTTTTGATGCAAACATGTCAGAATATGCAAATTTATCTTCAGGTATTTCTGAAAAGTCAAAAATTGAAATGTGGCACAGAAAATTGGGTCACATAAATGAGTCAGATTTAAAATTGGCTCTAAAAGATAATCGCCTAAAAGGTTTGAATTTTAACACCAATGAAAGTCTTGGTGAGTGTGAAATATGTATTAAAGGAAAATTTACCAGACTACCTTATCACATTAGGGAACAACCGAAAAGTGTAGATAAGCTGGAAATAATACACTCTGATGTTGTAGGCCCCATGCACACCACTTCACCCGGAGGCTCCAGATATTTTGTTACCTTTATTGATGAGGGAACTCGCTATACCAGAGTATATTTCCTGAAAAATAAAAATGAAGTCTTAAATACTTTTAAAGAATTTAAAAATGAAGTAGAAAATCTGACAGGAAAAAAGATTAAATATCTTCAAAGCGACAATGAAAGGGCAGAATATAGAAATTTGGAGTTTGACAAATTCTTATCAGATTGTGGGATTAGAAGACGTCTTTCCGTTGTAAGATCACCCCAGCAAAATGGATTGGCCGAACGAAAAAATAGGTCACTGCAGGATAAGGCCAGATGCCTACTACTGGAATCAAATTTGCCCCACTCATTTTGGGCTGAGGCCATCAATTGTGCAAATTATTTATTAAATCGCAGCCCATCCAGGATTCTGAAAGGTGAAACTCCATATCAAAAGTGGACTGGTCATGTACCTTCAGTTCATCATCTTCAAGTTTTTGGATACAAAGCGTTCATGCACAACAAGGACCCCAACAGAAGAAAATTTGATTCAAGAGCCAAAGAAGGCATTTTTGTCGGATACTCTGAAGTATCAAAGGCCTATCGTATTTGGGTGCCATCCCAAAGAAAAATTTCAATAGCGAGAGATGTAAAAATAATTAACAAGCTCTACTATGAATCCAACCAAGAACCCTCAAGGTGTGATCCATTCAGGGAAGAATACTGTGAACAACAATCAAATACGCCGAAAAAGGAAGAAAACAGTAACAGTCAAGAGATTTCAGTAATAAGGAATGACGAAAATTTAGATGAAATTAATGTAGTCGCAAGTGACAGAGAAGAAAACAATGAAGGATCTGAAGATAGCTTTGAGGAAGAAGAAGTTGAGGAAGAAGGACAAAGATGTTTAAGACCAAGAGATACAATTAGACTACCCCCTTGGATGAATGATTATGACATGTCAGCATTATGTGAAGTTAAGGAAGCTCTAGAAGGGCCAGATGCGGAAGAATGGCATGAAGCCATAAAAAATGAAATCAAAGCCCATATAAAGAATGATACTTGGGAATTAGTGACAAAACCAAATGGAGCAAATGTAATAAGTTCTAAAATGGTGCTAAAAAATAAGTATAAACAAAATGGCGATCTTGAGCGGAGAAAAGCACGTCTTGTAGCTCGAGGATTCTCACAAAGACCAGGACTCGACTATGGAGAGACGTATGCCCCGGTCGCCAGATTAAGATCTATCAGAACTCTTCTTGCTGTAGCGGCCGAAGAAAATCTAAAAATAAATCAACTTGATGTCTCAACAGCTTTCCTTAATGGGTATATGGATGAAAAATTATTTATGCAAAAGCCAGAATTTCTAGAAAGTATCCTATGCAACATTATGGTTGAAGAAAGTGCTAATGAAGACTCCACCATGTTCAAAAAGGTAAAGAAAATGCTTGAAGAGCATGGGGATCATGCTCCAGTGATAGAAGATCGTACACAGGGTACTGTTTTAAGTATGCAGGTTCAATGGTCAGCTGGGAATCCATAAAACAAAGAACCATTGCTGTATCTACCCAAGAAGCTGAGTACATGGACTTAACAGAAGTGGCAAAGGAGGCAACTGCTGAACGACATGGGATCTTATCAACAAGCCATCCAAATCATCAATGACAACATGTCTGCCCAAAACTTGACCAAGAATTATATAATAAGTTCCAGATCAAAGCATATAAGTATAAAAGAACACTTTATTCGTGAGAAGGTTCAAAATGGGGACATTGTTGTGACACACAAGCCTTCTGAATCCATGGAAGGAGATATTTTTACAAAGGGCTTGGCAAGCCCCAGACACACCATCTTAAGTCAAGCTGTTGGACTACATCCTCGGCTCTAACGAGTGAGGGGGAGTGTTGGGACTTGAGTAATTCCATCCACTCAATAGAGCATTTTAGTAGGTGAGCCTTGACCTGCAAGAAGATGGGCAGAGCCTTCTAAATGTTCTTTGATGTCTAGTTTTACTTTGTTGTTTTCTTATTATCTATGATGTATAATATGATCTGTACTATTAATTACAAGAATGAACAAATAATCATGAACAATTTTGCTTTATGTTTTAAATATGTACAAGTTATGAGAACCATTAATTGATGTCATAATACCATTTACAACATTAAGCTACAAAGAAAATGTGTCCAACAATCAGAGGAAATATACTATAACAGAGTAAACTTCATTATTAAAAGTTATATTGTTATAAAAGCTATGAAAATGTTGCATAAGCACCTTATCATAGTTATAATAACCTGTATTTTACTTATGAGAGGAAATCATTACAAATTTAACATGATTACTATACTCACAAGGAAACGGTGAATAGTACTATAGTTATATATTTATTTGAAATTATTTTATTTTTAGAACACATATCCGACTCATTAGAATCAAAGTCTAAACATAAACATACTAGCCACACAGGTGGTTTGATCCATGATTCCTTACAATATGACGTCAAATTGATTAATTTGTAAATATTAATTAAAACTCTAATTTAATAGTGAAAATGGAACAGTAGCAAGATTATATCGAGTTAGCAGAGTAATTACCATATTGGGCGGTTAACAACTACAAGCTGAAGGCAACAAAGAGATCAGTTTTAACTTTTGACAAAAAATATCCCCTGCAAAAACTACATTTAATTTCCAAATTTTCCTACTATAATTAATTTAGGCTAACTGTAAAATGACTCTTCAACTCAAAAAGCAACTTCAGGGAACTTCAACTTACTTTTGGGTTAAAAGTTAGGTTTGATAAGTTTTGAGAGTATATAAATGAGTTTCTAGATGAACATATAATTTTGTTCAACCAATTAAAACATATTTTATAGCTTAGTCTAACGTATAAAGTCTGTAATCTCAAAACTTTTGTTTAACACCATTACAAATCAAAGTATTACTATTACTGGGTATGAGCCCAAATATTTTCAACAGAATGACTAATCATTTTCAAAAATTTCTTAGACAACTGCTTTGTATAAATGTAAGTATAAATGAGATTTTTTTTGGGATCATTTTTAAGTGTTTTTTTTTAAATAACCCAGGTGGGTTTTATGGGGTGGGTATAATCATAACCATGATATTTTCACATAGGTAATTGTAGATAGTGACAGGAAATAAATGCGCGTAAAAATTATATAATAAACTTATATGAAATAATACATTTCAGAGCTTGCGGAAAAAAAAGAGACGTGTAGTCTTTGAAATGAAAAAAACATAATAATATGGTGAGGATGCATGGTTCGTGAATGCATTTACGGCAGTGTATGATGGAAGTAAAATGTGTGTTAGGCTGAATGGGGATTTGAGCGAACGGTGAACAGGTTATTTGATATGATTGTGTTATGTATCCATGGATGTGTACATGATGTTTGCTTGTGAGGACGAGGTGGTGAACAATGTGAATGTGAGAGTACTGTTATATGCAGATGATATATTAATGGCTGAGAATATAAGTGACTTGCAGAATGCGTTCAATTGTTTAAGCGTGGCAACCTGAAGAATGGATCAGGAAATGATTGTTAGCTTAGTATAAATGGAAATCTGATGGATCAAGTGAATGATTTTGTGTGCGGTATCTGGGCAGAATGTTCTGTAAAAAAAAAATGGAGAAATTGACGGATGGGTGACTGCATCTCGGAGAGTAGTTGGATGTAGGCCAATGTGGACTATAATTGCAAAGAATGAAATAGTATTTAAAGAGGCAAAGATGACAGTATATAAAAGTGTGTTGACACCAATGTTGTATGGATGTGAAGTGTGGGTTATTAGGAGGAACACAAGAGCAAGGCGAATGCGGTTGGAATGAGATATCTAAGAAATATGTGTGGAAAAACTTGCATGATCAGAGTCAGTAATGAATGTGTGCCAAGGAAGTGAGGTTTGAAAGGGAATCCAACAGGGCAATTTGAAACAAGTGTCTTATGTTGGTTTGAGCATTTTGAGAAGATGAGTGTGGGTCATGTGACAAAGCAAATAGTTTATAAAGATAGAGCATGTGGATCAAAAGATAGACCATTTAATACATGGCTAAATATTGTAGATGAATGTGTTAAAAAGATAAATATTAAGGGTTTTAAGAATAAAAGAACATGTAGGATCCAGTGTATGGATGTTGTTGAAGCGAAGGGAGTATAAAAGGATGAGGAAGTGTAGAGAAAGTTAGTGAGGATGGAAAAAGTATGTTGGGCATATTAGTTTTTTGAGCTATTTGCACAGTTACTTGCCTAGCCGGTAAGGGAATGGGGTGATTATGTATGTGTGGATTAGTATGGATCTAATATTAGAGGGGTGACCTGGCGGTCTAGGGGTAAGGTGTCTGACTTCTGTGCTAGCGGCCGGGGTTCAATCCTCGGTCCCGGCACAGATTTATCTGATTACCAAACCCTTCCTTCACCTCTGACAAGACATCTTGTGAATGTGGGGAATGCCAGGCCTCCACCGTGGTTCGGATTCCACGTTAAACTGTAGGTCCTCCATTTNGTTAAACTGTAGGTACTCCATTTCATCTCACAATCACCCTACCATTACACATTAGCGTGAGTGCGTATAACCCGAACGGGTAGTAAGACGCGGTGCTAATAATAATAATAATAATAATAATAATAATAATAATAATAATAGAGTTATAGGACTACATTATTTAGTCTTAAAATATGTATTACTTTTATTTAATATTTACATTCAAGTGGGTGTGTTTGTTTGTATCTTTACAAGTGATAGTTTTAGTATTAGTTCTAATGAGGCTTTGTGTGAGTTTGCTGGATGTGTAAAAGTTTTTTTCAATTAGATATTAAAAGTAAGGCTAACCACTTACCAAAAAATTCACTTGTATGATTGCGGTAGAAGAATATTGCACCTTAATCAGCTCTATAATAGATATTCCATTCACGGTAGGTTTTTACCTGGATGACAGTTCGAAAATCATATGTTTAGGTTTTGGGTTGCCAACACTTGTAAAAGATCACAGTTTTGTTATAAATGTAAAGATATTTAATTACCTGTTATATATTACATTAAAAATAATGTAAACTTAAGTTTTCTCATACTATTTCATTTTTTTAAATAATTTCTTTTTATCCAACTCGAAACAATATTTTAAACATAATTNTTTTGGAACGTTACTGATTTTGTGTAATATAGTGCATACATCAATACCTTTTAATACAGGCATCGTATTTACTTGGAAAAGAGAAAATTGTTGTCATTTTTTTACATGCAATACATGGTTTTATGATTATTTTATCGTATTTTGAAATATTTAACTGAATAAAATATTTTTATCAACTGCGTGTCTGCATTACCGTAAAAAACTTATTTACCGTTATGTTCAATCATATCGTTTAGATTCATCAGACGCCATTTTGAATGATCATTAGAAGTTTTTGTGAAAGTGGTGGAAATATTTTTTTAAGGGGAATAATACTATGAATAAACTTTGTGTCCGACCTAAAATAAATATATAAATAATATTGGCCTAAATTACTGTGGTTAACTATCACATTAATATATTACCATCTGTTTTCATTACAGTCATCCAAAGTGATAGATGTCAGCTGTTGGCGTAGTGATATATTAGGGACTACTTCTAGTAACATTTTGAGCTGTCATCCAGGTAAACTTAGCTCGTGAATGCCTTATATGTTTAGCTTTAGTCATAACATTTTACACATTTTTAAAACATTTATTCCTGCGTCACTAAGGTAAGTTTGGTTTTGAATTAGTCATCAAGTTTTACCAATTTTTTTTAATAATCTTGAATTTAGTATCATTGGATTCCGCTCCCCACAATTTAGTGAGTGTAATGGTGGTAAAATTCTAGTGATTTTCAGAACTAAACAAAAAAATTGGCCTAAAAAATATGGTTCTCAAGTTTCATCCCCAAATCTACAAAAAAATAAAATGTAATGCTTGTATGTACCATTCTGTGGGAATTGTGAATTCTAGTGTTTATGTTACAAAGAAAACATGTTTGGATAGAGAACATTTTTTTATTGTTCCCTTTGAGAAAATGTTTTTTACCAAAAAACTTACATTGCATTGTTATTTATTCCATTTGACACAAAAAAAAGTGTCACCCGTTAAAATATTTCAATTGCCTACTGAAATTATTAAATAATTAAAATGTATATATCAGAATACACATCAGACAACTTTGCATGTCCAGAAATAACTAATTTCTATGTATTAATCTAGCCCAACAAAATTGTATTTTGATTGAATTTTAATAAACTTTGAAGATTAGGTTAAGCTTCGTTGATTAATCTTTTTGGAAGGTAAGGTAAAGCTTTTGAGCTTTTTTGATTTTTTTAAAACTATAAACACATGGGCCTAAAAGATTAAATTTACCTAACTATTATGATTAAATATAATAGGTGTTTTAGTGTACTTAATAGTGTTATTTTTGTGTGTTTATAATTTAAAAAATAATCAAACAAACTTAACCCAACCTCCCAAAAAAATTAAATAATCAAGCTTAGCCTAACCTTCAAAGTCCATTAAAATTCAATTGAAATACAATTTTGAATGGATTAAAAACAGTTAGAGAAAAGTTATTTCCATGCAAGGCGGTCATGTGTGTATATTGATAAAATCATTTTAATAAATGAATTAATCAACCAATTAAAATATGGGTGACACTTTTTTCTGTTTTATAGCATAGATTATACTGCAAGGTAAGATTTTGGCGACAGTACACTTTATCCATCCCATTTTAGGGTTTTATCATTGTTATGATACAATGATTATCGAGTTTTTATTAACTTTATTACAAAAGTAAATGTATAATATAATGACACCGAAATTTATCCATTTTTAATACTTTTAATAAACAATGTACAACTAGGCTAAACAAAACTCTACAACACATTAGTTAACCCAAATACTTTTAAATGTAAATATCAACAATGATGTGTAACATTTCCATGCTGATTTGTGTTACTGTACACACATGATCCTGCACACTAAAGTGGTATGACATCATCATGTGATGTGTACCACCCACATTTAATACTCAGGTAAATTAAATAGTATATTGTATCTATAACTTAATTATAAATTTAATTTTTTCACATTAAAAGTTAGTTAAAACGAGTTGGGAAAGTTTCATAATAATGAATACAAACTAGATTTCTTATTTCTATGATGTCATCAATATTATATTCTGTAGCTTAGGTGAGAGTATCTTTTTCATATGTATAATTGATTAAAAAGTTGGTTTTGTTCTTGATTCTACATTTTTTTATATTTGTTATTTTAAGAAAGAAATGGTAGAGAATGTGAAGGATATACTGTAGTCATCTAAAATTTTTTTTTTATAAAATAAATATTTTCTCAAAAGGTACCACAAAGGTTCTCTACCCGACATTTCTGATATTCGGTGTGGACGTAAGACTTAATGACCCTATTTTTATAAGTAATTAAGCCTATTATTATTATTATTATTATTAGCACCACGTCTTACTACTCATTCGGGTTATATGCACTTACGCTAATATGTAATGGTAGGGTGATTGTGAGATGAAATGGAGGACCTACAGTTTAACGTGGAATCCGAACCACGGTGGAGGCCTGGCATTCCCCACATTCACAAGATGTCTTGTCAGAGGTGAAGGAAGGGTTTGGTAATCAGATAAATCTGTGCCGGGACCGGGGATTGAACCCCGGCCGCCAGCATNTAAATCTGTGCTGGGACCAAGGATTGAACCCCGGCCGCCAGCACAGAAGTCTGACACCTTACCCCTAGACCACCAGGTCACCAATTAAGTCTATTTATTTGTAAAGTTCTTCCAAACATGTTGTAAAAAGACATTATAAGGATAAATATTTCAAGAATATAGTAGCTAGCTAGTATTAAAAAGACTGATACATTTACGTTGCAACAATAATAAAATTTCACAAACTCAAAGACTTAAATGAATTCAGTTAATGCATGCATCTGAAATTAAACATAGGTGCCCACATAATAATTAACGAGATTATTGAGAATGTATTGTTACTAGAGGAGACCAACTAAAATAATTAGGCCTAGCTTCATATAAATTCAAATAATACATAATTAATACTAACAATGTTGCTGGTCTCTTCCTTATGTCATCTTTATCAAGTAGTGACAGGTACTTCTCCTTAAGCTCTGCTAGTGATTTTCCTTTATATAAAGACTTGGTCATTGATTCAGGCATCATCAATATTAAGTTATGTTCAAGTAAAGTTTTCAAAATAACCTTTCTCTGTCCAACATATAATAATTTACTGTACTTTAAAAATGAGCAAGTTTATAATCATATTAGGGCCCTAACAAGACAACACCTTGATAATGGACAGCAATTCTATTAAAATACTATTTCTTATATATTCATGAAAAATTTAGATTATAGCAATGAAAACTTTAAATATTATATGAAATTTGAAAATGACATTTTGAAAAATGTACCTGACATATAATAATACACAGATTAACACTACCGCGGTGTAAGCCTATTTTGCACATCACAGATTAATTTATGAAGGTTACAAATACCAACACTTAAAATCCACTCGAAGAAATAGTAACTTCTTCAACGTATTTGGCAGTAGTCAGTGAACTCTATATTATAATGGATAGACATAGACATACGCATTGCCAAGGTCCAAAGCGTGACGCTCAAGTTTAGCGTCTGCTACGTTGTGGGGAGGGGGAATATTTAACGGTTTCATTTGATGTTCCTATACGAGAACATGTCTCTGATGAATAAAAGTGTTAGTATTTGAAAATAGTGAAGTTTTATACCATACTTGTCTGAAGAATCATTTACACCAAATTATATACAATTCAATTTTACAGGTGCTGTACAAATATGAATGAAATCTTTAATATATTTAAATATGGAGTTATCATCCATACTGTTTACAGCCTGCCAAAACTACACTTATATTTAAAGTTGGATATTAGCTTGTTTATTGGGTTCAAAAACCATATTATATTGAAAGTTCGATAAATATAATTAATAAGGTATCTTAAAACTTGATTACATTTGTTTGAATAACAAATTTTGTGTATTTGCCATAAGGTCAAACGATCACTTATGTTATAGGCTTGTAGAAAGTATTATTAACTTACCATTTAAAAAAAAATCTGGCTTTAATCTTGACTTGCTTTCAGGAACCATAATTATGTTGAAATTTCGATAACTTTAATGAAACAAGTTAGTTAAAAACTATACAGCATTTTGTTTGAATGACGTACTTTGTGTAGAAGTCTTATGTTCAAACGATTATTTAGGCTATAGGCTTGTAGAAAGTATGGTATCTACTAAACCTTAATTTTAGCAAAATTCCAATATGTAGGCTTTATTTCGTACCAGAATAGATCATATATTAGTATTTTAATAGGATAAACGACCGTTTAGAATGGAAGTAGAAATTCCATACTAGAAGGTCTTTTACCCTACTTAAACACTACTATAAGGTAGGATTCTGATACGAGATAAAGTTTCCTTCAAAAAGCATAGTATATATTAGCCTACATCAATTTATCTAAAGAAAAAAAATCACCAGTTTCTGTCTTTGTTATGCTCTTCAAAGCTTTTACTAACACATTTATTTCATTTAACTAATCACACATTGATGTATCTCATATATTCAATCAAATTATATAACGATGTTAAACTTCCACTTTGTCTTGCATGGGTGTAAGAGAGAAATAGATACCTGAAAGTGTCTTCTCCCTTAGACAATGGTATGCAGATGACAGTTCAAAAATTTCAGCCCCATATGTCCATCCAGTTATAATATAGATATCAATGGCAGTGGTCAAGTCTTTGATTTCAGTGATCAGATATTGAAGTCAAAAAGTGCGTTTATCCTAGAATATTTATACGCGCTTAGTTCAAATAATGTGGAGATTTGAACCACAAAGATTTAATTTTATTGTTTTAGGTAATGTGTGTACAAGAAAAAATTATTTTAATAACTTGAAAAACAAACCTCATTATTAACAAATATATCATCAACAATAATTGCCAACTAATGATTGTAAAAGCATTTAAAGCTATTTGGTATTGCTAAATATATGTACTCTCTTTATATAAATTAACTCTGTGCACTGAGAGGGATATTGTACACGTTTTATTATATTTAAATTGTATAAATATGATTATTGTTGTATTTTAGTAATAAATTATAAATTAAGTTGCTACTCATAAGAACTGTTAACAATGACGTTGTATAAATATATTCAGTGTAAATTTGTAACATCTTAAATAAACAACACAATAAAAGCGACTCATATAGCTAAAATAATGGCTTACTTATTATGTACTGGACCAAACATGGTGTCAGAAGTTAACAAACATTATCTTTTTATTTATTGTCTTGAATAATCTTGTAACGATAGTGTTGTGCTGTTTTGAATTGGAACGTCTTGAAGAAATTACGCTTTATGAAAAAATGAAACATTAGTGTAGGTACTTTAGACCACTGGGTCCAGTCGAATTCTTGTGTAATGTGCCTTAGAATTGGGAGAAATACTTGCAAAAATTTCAAATATTTCTGGGCGCGATGGGTAAATCTGAGAAGGGTGATAAAGTTAAGATATCCATATTGTTAAATTTGGTTGGGGATGAGGAGTTGGAAGTGTAACACCTTCAAGTGGACAGCTAATAATGATCAAAATAAACTGACATACACAATTGCGGTATTTGACAGCTATTGTGCCTCGAGAAAGAGCCTACTGTTTGAATACAATAAATGTTGTCACGCTATACAAAAAGTAGGACAATCATTTGACAACTTTTTAATGGAGATTAAGAAGTAAGCGCCATCATATTAATCTAAACATGTTGAATCAGTTAAAAACCCAACACCCACATTAGAAAAATCTAAGGTGGCTTTATTAGCGTTTAGTCAAAATAACATAATAAAGCCAGTGGGTAGTGTAGAAGTGTTATGTACAAATAGAAAAGGTCAACAAATATCAATATCAATTTCTATCGTAAACTTGGTAGACTCTAAAGCTTTGTTAGGCCTTGATGCATGTGTAAGCCTTAACCTCTTAAAGCGAGTTAAAATGATTGACATGTACAACACCAAGGATAAAATTATACTTAAGTACCCAGAGGTTTTCCATGGGTTAGGGAAAATGTCAGGTACTCATCATATTGAACTGAAAGATGAGGTTAAACCAGTAGTAGTTTTGTATTAGTTGAGAAACCAAATGGAAATCTGCGGGTTTGCATAGACCCCAGGGATCTTAATAAAGCCATTAAAAGAGAACATTACTGTTGATACTTTATATAAAGGTGTAGAACGCACTATTTGTATTTAACACGACGCACATATTGCACACAACTTGATTGTTACTTGACGCCCAATGGAATGAATGTAATTTGGAAAGAAAGTTTATAGGCCTATGCACCGCACAGTTTCACATTCACACTTGTCATTAAAGAAGAGAGGGGGGGGGGAGGTTAGGCATAAAACAAGTATGATATTTTAACAATGCCTTGACAATCCCAATAAATAAATACTCGCTTACAGTTACATAAATGGCTAAAAATACAGTTAATTTAAGTACAATTAGTTTAAAAACAACAACTTTATGTACATATTAATTGCAATGAGTAGTGTTTATTAGAACTCCAGTCTTGCCATTCCAATTGCAGCACGGAGTGTCTGAAAACAATCACGTGGAATAGGTTTGGTTAGAATATCTGCTAGCTGGTCTTCAGAGGGTACATGTTTGATTTTGATTTCACCGTTCTCATACTTCTCACGTATGATCTGGTAACCCACGTCTATGTGTAGTTCTCTTGTGAAACTCTGGGTTTCGCATCAGATGCATTGCACTTTATTTATCAACTGCTTTAATTGTGTCCTCTCCCACTATTTCCCCAATTTCAAGTAAAATACGTCTCAACCAGTTTACTTCTTTGGCCGCAGCTGATGCAGCAATGTACTAGCTTCGGTAATGAAACTTCGGAATGGAGACTGTTCGTTGGCGTTGACTTGCCCATGTTACAGGGCTATTGTTCATTTGAAACAGGTATCCGGTTGTGGAGCGTCGGTGTCCAGGTCGTTCGTGAAGTCAGAGTCCTAGAAGACAATTTATGGGGCTGGATTCTCACTCCTGGTAAATAAAATGCCATAGCTGGGTGTGTCTTCTAAGTATTTTAAGATGCATTTGACCGCATTCAAATGACTTTGTCCGTGTTTTGCCAAATATATACTCACGTTTCCAACTGCGTACATAATGTTTGGTACGACTAACCATTGCAGCAAATATTAAGCTTCCAACAACTTCTCGATAGGGTACTTTTTTTTCTTCCATTTACCCTTTGTTTTAACTTAAGTGAGTATGTGGATCAGCAAGCACATTGGTTGGCTTAGAGTCTTCAATATTGTATCTTTCGATTATTTGTTTGAAATAGTTGGTCTGATGTAAAAATATTGATCCATTCAGATTTTTTTTACACTCACACAAATTAATTTGGTTCAATGATTCTGACTTCAAAAGTTGTCTTCAGTTTATCGAGTACACGTTGAAGTGAGATTTAGTTTTCGACAATGATCAGTCCATCCTCAACATATAATGTAAGTAAAACCTTTGTTCCATTTAAGTCGCCTCGATAAACATATTTATTTGCAGTACTTTGGCTTAATCCAAACATTTTTAGGAGACTGTCAAACTTTTCATCCCAACAACGTGGTGATTGTTTGAGGCCATATAGGGGCTTTATTAACTTGCAAACAAGGTTTTGGTCAGCGTTGAGACCATCTGCTGGAAACATTTAAATGTCTTCCTTTAGCTCACCATACAAAAAATGCAGTTTTCACATCGAACTGCACGATTTCGTAACTTTGTTGAGCTATGATAGCGAGTAGAACTAGTATCTAGTCATATCACGTTGTAGGAGAGTAGGTTTCATTGTAGTTGACCCCTTATTTCTGTGTAAAACCTTTAGCATATAGCCTTGGTTTGTATCGTGAAATGTTTCCGTCCCCGGTGCGTTTTACTTTGAAGACCCATTTTGAGCCTATATAATTTTTACCGAGAGGTAATGATACAAGCTCCCAGGTGTTGTTCTTTTACAATGCATATAGTTCTTCTTTGATTGCCTCATTCCACCTCCCTGCATCGAAACTCTTCATGGCTTCCTCATAGGTCTGTGGTACATACATATCCACTTAGTTAACTTCATAGCGTTTGGAAGACCTGATGATATTTCTTAGTCACAGCTCGTAATTCATTTCAATGTGTCCAGGTTCTTCATCATCATGCTCAGGCTATTGTGCGACTACAATCTTCTGTTGAGTTCTTTGATCGGAATTATGTGTGTTTTCTATCATTACTGGGACTGTGTTTCTTTAAGGAATAAAACTACTTGAATTTTCATTGAAAATGACATTTCTTGAAACTGTAATTTTCCGTGTGTTTTGATAAGACAAACGATAGTTGGTTGAGTTTCCATCATATCCTACAAAGATGAGTTTCTTGCTTTTTGGCATCAGTTTGTTGCGCAATTCCTTTTATACATGCATGTATGCCTCACTCTCAAAGGTTCTTGGATGTGATATTACAGGCATTTTTCCACTCCACATTTGATAGGGAGTCGAGTTTGGTGCTTGAGAGTTTGGAGTTCTGTTAAAGATGTAAACACCTGTATTTACTGCCGCTGCGCATAGACATGTTGTCACATTCTTTGCATATAACATTAAATATTCACTTTCCATTATGGTTCTCATATTACGTTCGGCTCTACCATTTTGCTCAGGGGTATAAGGTGCCGTTGTTTCAAAATCAATTCCATGTTATGACAAAGAATATTCTGTCCCATTATCAGTATATAGGGTCTTAATAGATTATTCGTATTTATTCTTGATCAACTTTGCAAAATCTTTGAAATACATACAAAATCTGCTTTGTGTTAGATGAAGAATACAACACGATAGCCCAAACAGTCATAATTAAATAATTCAAAATATTTAGCACTTCGCATTGATGGTGTTGATATTGCACCACACACGTCACTGTAAATAAGTTCACCTGGTTTGGCCTTGGCCTACTAAGAGGATGAAAATTGTTATTTGTGCTGTTTACCGTACTGACACGACTCACAGAAGAAATTGTCGAGGTTAATATGTACACCTTAAAACAAACCTTTGGTGACCATTTCAAGGAGCGTTCTCTTATTTATGTGTCCAAGTCTCTCATGCCACAATTTTAGACTAACACTCAGTCAAATTTAGGCCTACTTCTTGATATGGGATCACTGTAAGGAATAACATTCAATGCAGATTGTTGGTTTCACGAACCGCACTTGCTACTAGCTCACCATCTTCGTTAAACTTCAACATATCTATCTTCCTTAAGGATCTTCATTCCTTTTCCAGTTATTACACCTTCAAAGAAAATACTCTTTCTTAGTTCAGGAATGTAAACACATTTGTGATGATTGAGTCACACCGATTACCTGTGATTATTTTAATTTAATTTTAATGGTTTTCCTTCCTCTCAAAGAAAGACCTTGGTTTTTTCCAAGCAAAACCCTCGTATGGTCCACAGTCTCTTCAAATTTGGAAATATAATCGCGAAGATTAGTTATGTGTGCATAAGTGCCACTGTTCATTGGCCAGTTGTCTTCTGCTATCATTTGCATGGCAGGCGCACGACAATCACTTTTGTAATGTCATTTTCTTTGTCAATTATAGCACGCTACTATTGGTTTTCCTGATCTATTCCTTTGTTTTTCATTACACTTTTTTGAGTTATTAGATTTTGAAAATTGATTTTCAACTCTGTCGAAGTTGAAAATGTACTTTCCGACTGTTCACGTGATGTAAGGCTGGCTTCTTCATCCAGCAGACGTGCCCTCATATTTGGGATCATCTGTCTAGCCTCGTCTAGTGAAAGCCAAACTTGTCTGAAGTTTCGAACCAAGAATGTTAGTCATTTCAGTAACATTACTTAGTTGTTTACCAATCTTAATAATCTAATGCCAGGTCATTGGTTTTTTGATAAAATATGTACACAGATATTTTGCTGTAAGCAGTGGTGCACCCATGGGGGAGAGGGTCAAACAGGGTATTTGATCCCCCCCTTCTCCAATACCACAAATAATTTTAATATAAATTTAAATAATATGAAGTATAACTAAAATATTTAGCATTGAAGATTTGTCTAATGTATAGGCTACATCATAAAGCCAGGCTTCTGATTTAAGACTAATATTCAAAATAGAGCAAGAGCCCACGACGGCCAGACCTTCATTATTTTATAAAAGCAGAAAATTTCTCAGAGCATGTCCCCAACACAGG
>CABFOW010003962.1:0-64158 GCA_902141385.1 Timema californicum
CATTCTCCCCCACCCCCTCAGGAGACCCGGGCCTACCACCCCACCACTCCATCACAGGGAAAAACAGACATCCCACATCCACCCACATTATGCAAATGAGTGGGCCAGAATCGACACTTTCCCTTTACTGAGGGGGTCCAACACAACCTCAATACATACGGTCAACTCATTTCAGTGGTCGCATAGTCTAATGTGCTACTCTCACAGTAGACAAGACTGCCAATGACGGGAGATCAAGGTTCAAATTTCGGTCGGATGTAATGAGGGTGGTTTCTAATAAAAGTTTTTTCCACACCACTCCGCGCAAATGTGAGTATACTTTCTCTTAATTTAACCTTCCACATCTCTATCACATTGTAGTAATTATTATATAGGCCTATCATATGAACAAGTAGTAAGATGCGGTTACTATCGGTAAACAGCGTTGTCATTCTCTCGTTTTCGTGTGGTCAATCTCCCCTAAAATATAAGAGAAGTTTGGCAACGCTGGTTAGTTGAGGTTGCCAGTAGCTCCTTCTTACCCCAGCACAGCACCTTCAGTCATAACTGAGAGCGAGGAGATTTGGCAACAGTTAACTGAGAGAGAGAGAGCGAAGATAAAGCTTTTCTCCATAAGACCTGCAGTTGCCTCAGCGATGTAATTTATTGTGTGTAGAGAGACAGACAGACCATGCATGCGGCCACCGAAACTAATAATTGCTTTTAATAGTGTTCACTATGGTCTCTATGCTAAATTATTAAACAAAGAGGGTTTTTATTTTGAGTAACCTCTCAACTAGGGTTTTTTTTCCTTATGTACCAGTCCCACCCAAAGGATAGTGAGTAATTTAAGTAGATAATATAACTCTAACCAGACGTCACATCCTGGTGTGTTAGCCTGAAGTCTTAATTATAATCCAGTAAAATTGAAACCAGAGACGTTGGACCCTTCTTTTGTTTGGGGGAGTCTAAGAATAAATCCAGCAAGAAAGGAGTATTTTGTAGGCTGAAGCTTCCTTTGCCAGAGGGGGTCCAGGGGTGATCCTTTTGAATTTGAAAACATTCTATTGGGTCATATGCCCTAGAGAATTTTCACATTATAAGCTGGACCAATATATGAATTAAATATTTTAAAAATTTGGTGAACAATGAAGCTTAAAGTTTGGGTTTAAAAACATGGAAGATCAAACTTCAATCTAAAATGATAAATTTAAACGTGCGTACTACACATTTATATATGATTTTTTTGTCTCACGTCTTACTACCCATCAGAGATGTCAACATATTTATACTACTGGAGCTACCATATAAAAGCTAAAATTTAGTGGAAATGTACCTCAAATTTCCGAAGACGCAGGGCTGTAAGTAAGTCTTATAAGAAGCACCATCCTCAATACAGCTCTCTGTTATTATTAGAGCCTCAACCAACGTGACACTGGAAAACCAGATTATATGAGCTTGACATTTAGACGGCGTGCTCCCGGATGTGCGGTTTCCTAAATAAAGCCTAGACTTTGAATGTATGGGTTATTTACAGATTGTTTATCTCTTTTAGGTAAGCAGCAAATGTCCATTGCACAAGGAGAGACTTAACATCCAAGAAATCATCCCTTCTGATTGGGTTTCACCATGAATATTTTCTTTTCCTTTGGAAGATTCAAATATTTGTTTATAACCAACGTGGTCTACTTCTTCTGCCATCTCCGAAATTTGTGTTACGATTGGAAATTAAAATGTCCAATTCTTTGCTGTCGAAGGATATGAAGGTAAATAATATCAGCTCTCTGGATAGTATTGTAGCTTAAGATGGATGTGTAGGGACGCGAGAAATGGTAAGTGTTTTCACAGTTTTTATAACACTTATTTTTGGCCCAAATAAATCAAAAATTAGTCAAATAGAAACATAAGAGTTTAATTTTCTTCACATGGTGATATCAACAGTTGTCGAATATCTGTCATGAGCATAGCGGCATTAGATGACAAACTTTTTAAATGAAGAGAAAATGTAAGTAAATTCCAGAACAGCCTTTACAAATATTCAAACAACTAATATCCAGATACAAAACTATTTGAAGTCACGGTATTGAATTAAATGTTATATTGACTTGATTTATCAGCTTATAATGTGTAGTAAAACATTTTTCAGATGATTTTAGTTTATAAAGCTTCACTAATAAATACAACCTGATACTTTGCCAAAGTATAAAACAATTAACAAAAATTATTTGAGCTACAATTAAGATTCGAGAATACTTCACATACGTATGCAATTCTGTTTCGCTTCGAATTAAAAAGAATTGACCTCGCACACTCTTACCAGGTAGTAATAACCAAAATAATATGAATTAATAGTTCTACAGATGTTATATAATTACAACAAACGGTAGTATTAGCACTTACATAAGATGCGTGATAATGAGCTAAATCTTTGAATACTTTTGTTGACAAGGTGAGGTTTGCTTTTCAGAAGAATTTTCGTCAGACTTTAAACAATAACTTAGGTAGTTCCGCTTGTATTTTACATAACTACTTCTTCACTTTATCTTGTGTCAAGACAAGAGTAGTTCATCAGTGGTGATCTCAGGTGAATGTTCACATTTTGACGGCGAGTGAACATTTAATTAGCTAAATTCGTTTAAAACACTGGAAACAATTTTCCGTAATATCTCAAAACATTTTTTTAAGCATCATCTACACTTAATCATTATGTTTAAGTTGTGATTTTGTAAGTATCTGTTAGTGGTTTTTTAAATATAAGAGTTCAACATATTAGCTTGGTCGGTAGAACGTCAGTCTACTGATCTAATGGTCCCAGGTTTGATTCCCTGGTTGGTTGAAATAATAATAATAATATAAAGTTAAATTTACGTCTCCCCTTTCATGGTGATGCATTAAATAATTAGGGCTTTGTGTTGTGTTTGTTCTAGAACTAGCTTAGTGTGTAAGTCATTTGCTGGTACAATCATTGGGTTCAGGAAATGTACGTTTATTTCTTCAAATATAACACTATGAGATGGTGCATTATTTAAAAAAAATCTGTGAGCACGTCGGCAAAGACGTGTCACTCGTCCAATTTGATTTGTCTGTAAAGAGGAGGTCAAAGTTAAATTCTTGCTGGGTGCATTTAAATGTTTTTGTCATAAATACTTTATTACTCTTCCTCCACAAACATATTGGTGCAGTTTATCTAAATCAAACTCAGTTCATACTTTATATATCAGGGTGGATATGGAGATATCCCTGACAGGTAGAATTTGTGAGGAACACATAATTTAAAATAAAATAAACAAGTAGTCACTCTTATTTAGTTATTGATTATAAAAACAAATCGTTTCACATTAACACTATATTTACTATCATGTGCATGATGCAAATAAAGTTGTTTGAATTTAAAATAATTTATTTTAACCATCTATATACTACTGATCTTTAGGGTTTACTCAAAGTGTTAAATGTTATATCTAGCATTGTATGAAAGAATAAATAGAATAAATTATAAGCCCCTCCTTCCTCAGTCACACCAGCGTACTAGTGCTTTCTAGCGCTAATATGTGTAACTAATTTTTATATTTTAACAAACCGTAGATACTCGTACTTTTGTCCATTTGCTAGCATGTTCTTTGAATGTACACATTCAATGGTCATAGTGAGCTCGATTGATTTGCTCAACTATGAATTCACGTCGTAACCCCCAAGTCCAAGAAAAAGTGGTGTTGTGAGAAACCCATTTAGGTGTTCAGACACGCCCAACCCCTTGCATGCTTAAGGTTAAGGGATATTTATTAGCTCTACCAGGGATGGAGACAATTTCGGACCGGTGTGCCACTTAAGGACTAATTGAATTTTGAACTAGTCTAGTGTGCCAACTCTTTTCTACATTTTATAATGAGTATTTAAAAATCGAAACGTGTTGAATATTAAGAAATGTAATAAATATCTCAAATAAAATTGTAAATATTTTAATAATGACTAAATTTTAAGGGTGGAAAATATATAACATTGTCAAATTGAGTGGCTTAGACAGTTATAATTAAATAACTTAACGTAAAAATATTGAAAGAAACACCCTCAGTGAAAAAAATAATCGATATTCATGTTAAAATCAAACACTTTTCTAATCTTTTACATATTATTTTATTTACATCAGTTGCTCTTTCCAGCCAGCTCTTTTATTTAAACCATATATTTTCCACTACCAGCTTGCTAGGCCTGTAAAGCTTCATTTGCCTTATATTCTAACTTACTAGTAGGGCAGGCACAACATCCAGTCCTCAGCCGTTAATTTATCATCGTGAAAGTGTAAGCCCACATTGCACCAATGATAAAGGTTTTGGCAATGCTGGGAATCGAACCTGGGACCATTAACTCAGAAGCCAGACACGCTACCAACTGTACTAAGGTGTCGGATTATATTTTACTAGTCAATATATTTATGTTCAGTTGACAGCTTGTTGTATTCAACAGCTCACATGATATACCTAAGTACGAACAGAGGTGATGCACTTTTTGAACCGACTGATTATCTCAGCACATCAGAATCTGAATCTCAATTTATTTGATAAAATCCACTCCGGCACTCTAGCTCAGTCGGTAGTGTGTCTATTTACTGAGCTTGGAGTCCTGGGTTCCTGGCATGGCCGGAAAATGTGTAATTTGTGAAATGTGGGTTTACCCTTTCTCAGCGATGAATTAATGGTTTTTTTGTGTGTGTGTGAGGGGAGGGGGGGGGGGCTGTTTTGTCTGTTCTAGATTTAAGTTAGTGTATACGTTGTGTGCGGATATAAACAGTCGGTTTAGAAAGGGGACGTTAAATTCTTCAAGTATATAAATAAATTTAGACTATAATTATGCTACTTGTATATGGTAGGGCATAATTTAAAAAACATTTAAATGAATATACATTAAAGCCTTTCCACTATATAGATATATAAATGCTATACATTTACTAAATGTGCTTTTCCTTCACAATAGTTTGGTAAGTAATAAATTCACAATAAAGATAATATACTACTAAAGCTAATCTAGGAATGGCATCCAACCAAATACTTAAATAAATAAGAAATCAAAGTGTAATATAATTAATTAGACATAAAAAGTATTTTTTTTTAGTTTGGGGGAATGGCTTTTTATGGCTACCTTGAAAATTACAAATGGACAAGGTGTCTAAATAGGCCTTGAGATAGATGTATTCTACTTAAAATTAAACACGTCATATTAAAATTCATGTTTGGACTCAAATGGTTGCGTTGAAACTTTACTTCTTCATTTTCCATATAATTGTGTATTATATTTGGTAAATTTCGTTTATCTATCCAACCTATGCTATAAACACTAATTTTTGACTACTTTTTCCACCGTGTCTTTCTATTCGTCAGGTTCATGAGGTTAAGATAAGGATATAGAATTTAGAATAAATGCCGCGACATTTTCATGTATGAAGAGTAGGATATCATTTAGGAAAAATCGGTGGCGTAGTTGGCTAACGCGCTTGTCGTGTTGAGCTCGACCGCTGAGGACGGGGAGATTGAGGTTCGAATCTCGGTAGGGTGAACTGGGGGTGGTTTTTCCTAAATGGTTTTCCACTCTCCCTAATCCATTAGAGTAATTAGTACTTAAAGCGTATAACCCGAACGGGTAGTAAGACGTGGTGCTAAATATTATTATTATTATTTAGGAAAAAATGCACCTGTCTGGAGTTTGAATTTCAATCTACCCATCACACGCCAGCCAGTATCGCGTCTTACTACCCGTTAGGATAATACGCTTATGTATTAATTATACTAATGGTTTTATCGATCAGAGAAGGTTATATTTATAGGAAGTGTTCTCGGATTTGCGTGGAGGTATAGTGGAAAGCCATTTAGGAAAAACCACGCTCAGTGCACCCAACTGAGAATCGAATCTAGATCTCATCATTCTATTCCACTGCGGGAATAGCTCGTCAAGCCACGCGGCCAACGAAGTGGATCTTTAAAATTAATAAATATTTGCTTTAAGACTTGTTTTGATAATCTTGAAACACACTCTGATATTTTAGAATGTGTATTTGATTTTACACAGTTTATAGAATATATTATATTGGAAAAGGTCTAAAACTGAAAAATTCAATGAATATTGAAAATATACTTTTCCAGGTAATAATAGTAAGCTATGATATATAATTTTATATGGGTAAAAAAATTGTAATATTTTGTTACAAATATAAATATTCGTAGCTCGTTTTAGCTGTCGTATTATTTATATATATATATATATATATATATATATATATATATATNATATATATATATATATAATAAATTGCTAAAACTACCTACCTACCATTACTGTTCTTGGATATATTTATTAATTTTGTTAATAATAAAACAGAACTTACTCGACCAGTTGCTAAAACATTTTCTACGTCTTATTTCTATATAATTTCATTTATAGTGGACATAATTACTATAAATTAACCAATATTATCTTAATTTAGCCATCATAGCTTAAGATTAAGACAACATAACCTCAAAACATATCATTTCAACCTACACCGGTGGTCACATGGTCCTAACGTGTCAGACTGGATTTCCTGTGATAGGGAGGTTATGGTTTCCAATCTCAGATGATTGCAGTTGAGTTGGTATTCCACAAAGCCGTGACAGAGGGAAAGAAAGGCTTATAAAAGTGAACCTCATAGTGAAATCTGGGCTAATTTGTTTTTCAGAGCTTTTCAGCCAATATTTTAGTAATTAAAACTACTCAGTAATACATCACGTATCTCTCTCTATATAAGTTATAGTCATTAAATTATTTAATTAACATTTGATAGTAATTTAATTTAATAAATTTATATTTGGTCAGGTAATTAATGAACAAACGTCAATCTGCCATAATTCGGGCAGCACTGATCCATATCTGTGATATATATTACTGGTAATAATGATTATAAATGGTAACTAATATAGGACTTAACACTTTTCAGTTAACAATATTCTCACAATGAACCTTCAAACTACTTGTAAAATTATTTCAAACTCTTTCCCTCTAGATCAAGTGTCACAATGAAGAAGTTGGAATACAGCTGTGGTTTGGGTTCTGTTCGTCCAGCATGGATGCAAAGGTTTGCGAACACGAAATGTTTCATGGTGGTTTACAGCCTGTTAGGTACAGTGCAAGGAATGTCGTACATTTATATGTCTACGACATTAACCACATTGGAAAAGAGATTCAAGATACCAAGCCAAACTATAGGTAGGTAGTGTCCAATAAACTGTTATGTTATCGATGTTCACTGCAATTAATGTGTTTGTATATCCTTATAGTTTCTTCCTAATGTTATCTTAATACATTTAAAACTTAGGTTATGGTGGGAGTGTATGGAACGAGAGTAAGTATTTTTGCAATTTTTATATCAAAACTTTTTTTTTGTTAAAATAAATAAATAACTTCTCCAGTTTAAACATAGAGTTAAATTTTCTTTACATGGTGATAGCAACAGTTGTTGAATATCTGTCATGAGAATAGCAACATTAGAAGACAGAATTTTTAAATGACGATAAAAAGTTTGTCATTTAATTCCAGGACACCCTTGACAAATATTCAACAAATGTTGATATCTTTCTTTCATATGCAATTTATTAATTCTTTACATTCAATGTATTTACATTGTTGGAACATACATAAACAAAACGGTTAAAAAAATTACTCCAACCCGTTTGGGTTCACGAAACCTAAATATGTGTGATAATGATTATAATGTTTATCCAGTTTATATATCCCCAAATAGGGTGCAATAATCCATATAGACGTAGGGGGGAGACAGTCCCCCCCCCTTACACTACACATATGGCCTGGTCGGCCTTGGTCGGCGTTTGCACTTCACACACACGCACTTCATCCCCCTATCACGGCCTGTCGGCCGGCATCGCCCGCTATCCGGCCTCCCCTTCCAGTCTCACACGACTAGAAGGGGGGTCGCGACTCCCCAGATTCGACTCCGAGGTCACCTGCCGACGTCGACGAAGGGGTTCACTACGCCGTCCCTTATTCGGCGTTAGGGATGGCCAGGAACGTCGTAATCGCCGATGCCCCTGACGATCATGTTGGAGCTGGCCTGCGCCCGACTGAAAAACCTCTCCGCAAGCCTGCGGATACGGCTGTCCAAGGATGGGAGGCCTGACATAGTCAGGAGAACGCGGACTGTTGGCGACCACTGGACCGCGGTACCCTCCATACGAAGTGGCTGCAGGGGGCCCATTCCCCGACGCGTGAACATGATAGCTTGCGTCTTGGTGGATTAGATGGCGAGGGACCGGGTCCGAAGGTAGGCCAACAGGCCCCGCAACGCGAAGGTAAGTTTGGCCCAGACCACCTTAGCGAAATGTTGATATCAACATGTGAAGAAAATCAAACTATATATTTGAACTGGAGAAATATTTGATTTATTTTGGTTAAAGCAGTGTTTTACTGTAAAAATTGCAAAAAAAATACACTGGCCTTTTCTTGCCGCCCCTACAAGTCAAGAACAAACGTTGAGAAAGAAACAATTTTTGTAGCCATATTTTTTTAAATGTATGTTTCTAACACTTTGTCAATGTTGTCAGGAATCTTGATGAGTGGTAATGAGGTGAGTCAAGTATTCCTCTCCTTGGCCATGTCCTACCACGGAGGACGAGGGAACCGACCGCTGTGGATATCTTGGGGCGTGACCTTCTCGGCCATATCATGTTTCATCCTTGCACTCCCTCATCTAGTGTATGGGCCGGGGAAAGATGCCATAGCACTCACCGAAGAGTTCCTGGATACCACTGTATTGAACTCGTCAATACCCAAAACAAGTGGGTTTTTATCAGTGCTCAACCGATAGAGGGGGAGAGGACCAAAAAAAACCCCTCTCCTTTCCCTTAAATTAGTATTTATTTAGCAGTTTTGAATTTTCCCTCAAGATGAGAGTGTAGGGAATACAAGTTAAGGACAATATTTGTGCACTTTTTTTAGTAAAATATTTGTATAGCCATAACCAATCTATTATTATTATTATTATTATTATTATTATTATTATTATTATTAATATTAGCACCACGTCTTACTACCCGTTCGGGTTATACGCACTTATACTAATGTGTAATGGTAGGGTGATTGTGAGATGAAATAGAGGACTTACAGTTTAATGTGGGATCCGAACCACGGTGGAGGCCTTGTCATTCCCCACATTCTCAAGCTGTGACCAATACACGTCTTGTCAGAGTTGAAGGAAAGGTTTGGTAATCAGATAAATCCGTGCCGGGACCGAGGATTTAACCCTGGACCCCCAGCACAGAAGTCCGACACCTTACCCCTAGACCATCAGGTCACCCCATTCTAATATTTCTCCAGTAGAAACATATACCTTAATTTTCTTTTCTTGTTGATATCAACAATTATTGAATATCTGTCATGAGCATAGTGGTATTTGTTGAGATTTTTTTTAATTTAAGAAAAAAAAGTTGTCATTAAATTCCAGGACACCTTTGACAGATATTTAACAGCTGTTGATATCAACACGTGAATAAAATTAACCTCTATAATATTACTGGAGCAATATTTCATTTATTTTGGTTTAAAAACTGTTTTGATGTAGAAACTGCAAAAACACTGACCTTTTCTCGCAAATCTTACATCCCCACCTTAATGCCCTACATCACCACCTTAATGCCCTACATCCCCACCTTAATGCCCTACATCCCACCTTAATGCCCTACATCCCACCTTAATGCCCTACATCCCCCATTAAGCCCTGCATCCATACCTTAATGCCCTACATCCCCACCTTAATGCGCTGCATCCCCACCTTAATGCCCTACATCCCACCTTAATGCCCTACATCCCCCATTAAGCCCTACATCCCCACCTTAATGCCCTACATCCCCCATTAAGCCCTACACCCCTACCTTAATGCCCTACATACCCACCTTAATGCCCTGCATCCCCACCTTAATGCCCTACATCCCCCATTAAGCCCTACATCCTCACCTTAATGCCCTACATCCCCACCTTAATGCAGGTTGTGGATTGAGATATTAAGGTTAGCTGAGAATATATTGAATAAGCAGTCGTGGAAGGATTATGAAAAGTGGTCCTCCAGTTTGGAGATTTGGCGTGGGATTAACAATCCCTCACAGTAAATAATCTGATTTTAAATAGTATCAGAAAATGATAGGGTTAAATGTTGAGCTTACGTTCTGGTGACCATGAACATTTTAGTTCCTTAAGGCGTGATCTGATATATAATAAATTAGCCTAGGTTATTAACTTATTGGAGTATTATAAAACTCCAAAAATCTTCAATTTTAATTAAGTTTTATAAAAATGTCAAAAGGGATTTACTGTTAAGGTGGAATGAAAGGGTTTGCGAGCAAAGGTTCATGTTTTTACAGTTTTTGTAGCAAAAACATATTTTGAAAAAATAAAGAAAATATGGTTTTAGAAAATACGTTTAGTTTAATTTTATCATAATCATCATCATCATCATCGAATGTTTTCAGACTCACTTTTTTGGCCGCATGGTCTAAGGTGCTACACTCGAAATAGACTAGAATACCAATGAGGGGGAGAGAATTCGATCCTGGTTGGGTGTACTGAGGGTGGTTTTTCTTATATGGTTTCCCACTCTCTCTCTGCATGCAAATGCAGGTACACTTCTCTCAATCTAACCTTACTCATCCCTAGCCCATTAGCGTAGTTAGTACATGGGCGTACAACCCAAACTAGTAGTAAGACGCGGTGTTAAAAAAATCTATCTTGTGGCCAGGTAAGTTTAAAGTAAAATGCTTCCATCTTCTTCTTTTCCATCATTCGTCTTCCTTCATTTTCTTCCAATATTCTCCTCTAACTCTTGCACTATTTTCTCGTTCTTGGTCTCTCTTAGTGTCTTTTTCCTACATACTACATCTCCTTCATTCTACTTAGAATTATTTCCTTCTCCAGCCTCATTACATGCCCATACCATCTCAGTCTTGCTTCCTCTACTATCTCATGTACTCCAACATCCTCATTAAATGCCCTCACCATCTCACTCTTGATTCCTCTAGTATATCATGTAGTCCAACATCCTCATTACATGACCATACCATCTCAGTCTTGCTTCCTCTACTATCTCATGTACTCCAACATCTTCATTAAATGCCCTCACCATCTCACTCTTGATTCATCTACTATCTCATGTACTACCTGTACACTCACTCTTTCCCTGACTTAATTTCTAATCTTGTTTCTCCTCGTGACAGCAAACATTTTCTTAACAAACTTCATTCCCATGGACTCCACTCTCCTTATCGCTCTTAATTCAATGTCCATGTTTCTGCTGCATACGTGACAATGGGTACAAAGTACACCCTGTACAGTTCTTACTTTAATTCAAGAGCCCTTTTATTCTCCATAGCAGGTATCTTACTCACCTGTAGAACAACATTCCCCGCTGCCTTCTTCTTTTTAGATCCGCTCTACTCCCACTATTTGCCTAAACCACGTTTCCAAAATATATTTATTGTACATTGTACTGTTCTCAGCTCTAATTCATTCAACTTTATAGCTATACTAGATCCTATATTCTTCCTTGTCATTACAGTCACTTCACTCTTCGCCATGATAAGTTTCATTCCACTCTCTTTCCACTTACTCATTCTATTCCTGTAGTTGTTCCTGTACTTCCTCTTCCTTCTCCCCCCATACCATCAAGTCATCAGCAAATCATGGCTTTCATTCTTTCCTCCCCGAGTTTTCCTGCCACTTTATTCATGACAATTTCCATTAGCAATACAAATAGTGGTGGTGACAGAATATTACCCTGCTTCATTCCATCTTTTACTTGGAACCACTCTGTCCACCCTTTCTTTGTCCAACACGACTCATATTATTCTCCTACACGCTCTTCACTCTCATTACCACTCCTCTTTCCACTCCAACCTCCTCCATCGCTTTCCAGACTCATTTCTATCCACACTATCATATGCCTTCTCCACATCCATGAATACCATTATCATGTCCTTCACAAATTCATACCTACTTTCACTCAACTGTCATATAGATTTTCCCTAAATCCATACTATTCCTCCCTCCACTTTCTTTTCACTTTCTTTCTTATTTTATTTTACAGTAAATCACTATTTTTTAGGAGAAATTCTATTATATCTTGTAAGCTGTCATTTATATTTTAAAACTTGTTTCACGTAAAATAGCTTAATCTTAGATTTTTGACTAAAAATGTAAACGATTCAGGTTCATATTTGGATCATAAACTAATTTCTACACATTCCCTAACAATTCTATAACAAAAAATTAAAAGCTTACAAGTGATTACAATTAGGCAAATATTTCTATGTGACTATTATATTGAAAACACTGGTTCTAACAATTTACAAATGTGTACTCCTGTGTACCAGTGGCATGGCGTGGAGTGTTTCCAGGATAATCATAGCTTATGAAAACTGTATCTGTCATATGCTTTCCTCAAATCTGCCCCCCATTTTACCAATCACATATATCTACCATGGAAATGTATGTTCGTTGATACTTGGCTAACGAGTCTTGTCTCGAATGATGATAACATATCACAGGTACAGTTCCAATTAACTCTGCTTACTCTGGCAACACGTCACGGCCATCCAAGACGGTTTACATATAGTTCATATGTTTCTTTGCTTATTTTATTTTTCAGACGATAGGGCATTGCTGTGCTCCGGCAACAGAACAGCATCAGCTTATTGCCAAGAAGATGTTTCAGGCGGGGAGCACTCACTGATGCCGCTCATTCTAATTTTCTTCTCGCAGTTCGTCCTTGGCATCGGAACCACTCTCTTCCACTCGCTGGGACAGACGTACTTGGATGACCACACCAAGAAAACAAACGCACCGTTACTACTAGGTGAGAGCGTCCAGAGTAGCTTCTGCTATTTAATATATCTTGATTGAAAATAAGGATACAGTAGTCTCGACAGTTTGAGGTTCCGTAAAGCTCGAGGTTCCCGTATAGATCGAGGCTCCCGTATAGTTCAAGGTTCCACATAGCTTTAGGTTCCGTCTATTTTGAGGTTCTTTATAGCTCGAGGTTTCGTGTAGTTTGATGTGCCCTATAATTCGAGGTTCCCATATAATTAGAGGTTCCTATATAGCTCGAAGTTCCATATAGTTTGAGGTTCCTATATAGCTCGAAGTTCCATATAGTTTGAGGTTCCCATATAGCTCGAGATTCACATTTATCTCGAAGATCCATATAGTTTGATGTTCCGTGTGGTTCGAGGTTCCCATATAGTTCAAGGTTCCATACAATTCGAGGTTCTGTATAGTTTGAGGTAGAAATACGCCTGGTAAACGTTTACCTATGATGAACGAAGAGTTGTTACGAGACAAGTAGCCTCTAACAACAGGGCTCTATAAACCATAAAACCATTGAGCCGAATAATTTAAAAAACATTGTTTAGTATTTAAAATTGTTAGATTCAAACGAAGCCTTACGCAAATCGTCATAGTTCCGTGATTAACATGAAGCGTATAGGAAACCAGACCTAGCCTTCTCCAGACAAATAAGAGTTATTCGTTGATATGAGTAAAACAGAAGATTTTAATTTATTTGAGAAAACCTTTTGTGGGTTTGAAGCATCAGAGCCACCATTTTAATAATAATAATAAATATCTCAGTATTAATATTTATACCTTCAGTAACGCAGCATCTTTAAATGTAGCACTTTTAAAAAATATAATTATTTTAGCCTTATTTGTGCTGCCTATACCAAAAATTATTTATTAAAAGATACATTTAATTTAGAAAAGATTGTTTATTTATTGCTGCATATCTAATAGAAAAAATTACTTCTGTAATTTTTTATGAGATTTTGTTTACAATTATTTAAAGTCTCATAATATACAAAAATATCAATTCAAGTCACTGTACATCACCATCTATATATATATGAAATACACATCAAAATTCGTGTTCAATCTTGAACTCAGGATGAATAGTTTAGCTGGTAAAATTAAATAGCTAAACACAAAATTCTAGATAACTCTCCCAACAATTATTAGGTCTGAGGTTAAGAGTCAGGCACAGAATAAAACCTTCACTAGAGGATGAAGGGTTGAATATTTTATTAGCTAGTCTCATCCTCACTGATAACATCTGCATTAGGTGGTGGTTATATTAGATAAGAATTCGCATAAGTATGTAGGAACATTTTCGTAAGACCCTATGGTTACATTCCATGCAAAGGCGTTGTACATATACACACAGAATTTTCAGTAAGTTTGTTGTTCCACCCAAGTGTAAGGAAGCTGTTGTCTGAATTTTGCTTTTTGGAAAGTCCTGAGCTAAAGGCTTTCTTGTTGGAAAAAAAAAGTTCACTAAGGATTGGGAATGGGGAATTCATAAAATTGTTTGCAGAACTCAGGAGTGGTGACCAGAAATTATATAAATATACCCGAATAAAACAATCTACATTCGATCCCATAGAGATCTCATTTTTGCAACCAATGTTCTTAGTTCCTCACAGTCCATTTTAAATATCACACTGCTATTTTTATTTAAAAAATGGATGAAATAACAAAACATTTTGTTCGTATCAAAAAATCGTAAGACATCATGCGAGCTCCTTATAATATAGTGTAACAACTATAACCTTTTTAGACTTTTGCTTTAAAATTGTGTAAAAGGAAAAAAAACTTGCATAAAAAGAAAATGTATTCAGGAGCTTGATAAAATCTTAACAAATAAAACCAAACTTTTTTACTTACTTTACCTTAAATTGTTACAGTTCAAGATTGATCTATTCATTTAAAATTCAAATCCATTCTTCTTGTTTTAATTTGAGCAAAAGGTTCAATAATTTTCTTCTAGATCTCTGGATGGCAATTGAGGAAATTTTTCTCCATTGAAAGTACTGCAAGCGCATTTAGTCTTTCTGTTAAATAAAATAACAGAAAAAAATGAATCAAATAGAATAGCTGAAAACAAAATAATAATATAATTCTACACTTTATCACATTCAAGAATATGGTACATGGTTTTTAAGCACAACACACGCTGAGTAAAAAAAACATCTTCCTTACACCATCACGCCAGAGCTGGCCCTGCGAGAGCAACAGTGCTCTCTCTACCTGGCAGTCCCGCCTTTTTCCCCACCCCCTATTATGCGCGCATGCGCACAACAGTCAAACACCACGTCGCTGGCACTGTAAAGCGCACAGTTCCATACAAAGATTTTTGTATATTTTTCATAAACTGGGGGATGGCTACTGAAGTACTGACATTAAGCTTAAGGTATATATATTGTACTACAAAAATAAAGAAAGAATTAAAGAAAAGAGGACTCATTATATTAAATGTTAACGATAATATCAAATGGAAATAGGGGGTGCTGCAGTTACGCAGTGCCTATACATGAGTCGCCACTGTGACATACTAATACATAGAGTTGTTCTCTTCTAATGACTTTTGAGGATTCGTAATAATTCATACGAGTCATTTTTTGTACCAATTCCTAGTCAATGTAATAGCAGCCTTAGGAAGGTAATACAGCTGAAACCAGGGATCATATCATGGTGTGGTTGTCAATGTTATACTTTAGAAAACAGTGGATGTGAGACTGTTTTTTTTAAAGAACAAATATATATATATATATATAAATTTTTATATTATTAAACTTGCAAACTGTTCCAAATTTGTCTTTTGTTAACTGAAGAATGCAGAAAGCCACACTTAAATACGTTTTCTGGTTCGAGTGTAATTTTGTATTTAGGAGTATTCATCATAGCAGACCCAACTCAGCTACCAGCTCAAACGAGGTATTGAAATAAAAGGGAAAATAAAATACCATGCTATGTCAGAAATGTGTTCAGTGAATTCGTATTTTAATGATTACTCGACATTTTCCGCGGTTACGATGGGGACAAAGTGATAACTTTTCTTGTTAATAACTACAGTATATCCCTATTATGACAGAATGAAGATTTGTGCACAATGCTTAGCCATGAAACCATTCTAAAATGGGCGAAAATGGCCTTTTAAATGCAGTTTTTTTGTCTAAATATCATTTAATATTCAAACGATATTATGTTTTAGGAACTTCTATTAACTCTTTGTCTCCTTTAATGTTTAATCAGAATTGATCCATGTGCTATAATTTTGGTGTAAATTTACTATTTTTATTCGACTGTATAACAGAGTTGATTTGCTCGTGAAGCACGCTTTTAATATTCCGGTTAACCCTCTTCGGTGGCCGCATGGTCTTGCGCGCTATTCTCGTGTTGGACTAGACTGTAAAGTACGGGGAGATCAGGGTTTAATTCCTGTCGGGTGTACTGAGGGTGATTTTTCCTAAATTGTTTACCACTCTCCCTCCATGCCAATTTGGTGCACTTCTTCTAGATTAAACCTTCTTAATTCTTAGCCCATTAGCGTAATTAGTACATTGTCGTATAACCCTAACGGTTAGTAGGATGCAGTGCTAAAAACATATTTCTGTTAATCGGCCGGTTGTTCATTCTTACTACCCATTAGATTTTTACGCCTATGTACTAATTACGATAACGGTTTTATGGATTATGGAGGTAATATTTAGAGAAAGTCTCTCCGCATTTGCGAAGAAGGAGAGTGGAAATCAATTTTAGGAAAAACCCTCTCAGTACAACAGACCATGATTATAATCTGGATCTCCCCGTCATCGGCAGTATAGTCTACTGTGAGAATAACGCCTTAGACCATGCGGCCAAAGAAGTGGGTTAAGAAATGTGCTCTTAAGTTTTGAAAAACCATATGACTATGTTTTATATGATACAATTTACAATACAAATACAAACTCCCAACAAGAAGTGAACTTATTCGAATATACAATTTGATTAATATGTCCTTGCCTAAAATTATGCTTATATTAAATATGAATACTCTGACTAGTTTGTACGGATTCTTTTTTTCAATTTGAACAATTATTTGACAACAATAATGATGATGCTAAACTATTTGCAGGTATGGTCCTGTCCCTTCGGATGTTGGGGCCTGCGGCGGGTTTTGCCTTCTCGTCGTTCTGTTTGAGTCTTTACATAGACCCGACATTGACTCCAGTAATCAAACCTACTGATCCCAGGTGGTTAGGGGCCTGGTGGTTGGGTGAGTACAGTAATCAAACCTACTGATCCCAGGTGGTTAGGGGCCTGGTGGTTGGATGAGTACAGTAATCAAACCTACTGATCCCAGGTGGTTAGGGGCCTGGTGGTTGGGTGAGTACAGTAATCAAACCAACTGATTCCAGGTGGTTAGGGGCCTGGTGGTTGGGTGAGTACAGTAATCAAACCAACTGATCCCATGTGGTTAGAGGCCTAAATAAAGTTGTAGTTAGCCTGTTGACATATTAAATGAGAAAGTGGAGCATTATGCACAGGTGGCGAGCGGGTTGCCTGATATAGGGGTGTGGTGGCTCGGCTTTCGTCGATTCTGATTTAATTCTGCAATTGGTTTATGCTAATTTTTCCAAATTTTTTATATTTTGTGCTTGAATTTTTCTTGTTTTTTTATGTATTTATTTATAAAGTGTATGTGTGTTGTATAGAATTTAAAAATTATTAGTGTTTATATGTGGCATATTTTGAGATTATTGATTTATTGTGTACTATCTGCCTGGATATTAAAAAAACTAGTTAGTTCGAATTATTTCAGATATCCCTTGGACTTCGTATCCAAAAAAATTCTACTATATATATGAGCAGAGATGAATTCAAATATATCAGACTAAATTACTGTTGTTTTCCCTCTAAACCTCTCTCTTGACCTAGATGCATTTGATAGATAATTTAAAATAAAAAGAAGTGTTATGTGACAGCAAAAAGATTATCCTTATCTTAAACTAGATCTTGACTTCGCTCTTCATGATTCAAACTTTCCTTCGAAGTTTCATTTAAAAAGTGACAATTACAAACCCCAATATATGAGTACATATAAATAAATGAGGGTGTACGAGGGTAATTTATATTTGTGTATGTATGTAATTATTTATTTACATGTATGTATGTATGTATGTATGTATGTATGTATGTATGTATGTATGTATGTATGTATGTATGTATGTATGTATGTATAGGATGGATGGATGGATGGATGGATGGATGGATGGATGGATGGATGGCTAGATAGATAGATAGATAGATAGATAGATAGATAGATAGATAGATAGATAGATAGATAGATAGATACTTAAATATTCACAGTGCATATATTTGCTTGAATTAAAGTTTATGCTTTTATTTTATTAAAAACTGTATTTTTAGGCCCAAGTTTTAAAATTTAGTAAAGGGGCTTATTTACGGTTTAAGTATATGGTAGTACTTTTTAAAAGGCCATGCCTTGCCACTGCAGTCTTAACGACGTTGCTTACTTGGAGATTTTGAAGCGATTTTGAGAAGTGTTTTACATCTTAACTTGATGCACCTAAGCAGTCTAAGCAATAACAAATTTAGACACCAATGTACAAAATAGTAAAAAAGAGAATAAAATGAGCCGTTCACCCTGTGAGGTCTCTTGTTTAGCTACTGATATTACTTCCCCTCTTCCTCTGACGAGCTTACACAGTCACTTTAATATATGCACCTTGAAAACCTTGACTTGTTTTTTAATTCTACCTTTTCCTTATTTCCTATTCTAGATATACATTTGCTACCACGGACTAATATTATAATCTACATCCTGGCAGGAAGTCTCTTACAGGACATTTTCGTGATCAAGCCAAATAGCCTAAGTTGTAGAGGATTTATAAAAAATGCCTTCACCAAAATTCTCAAAGATAAAAATAATAATTTTGTGACACTGTAGGAACATTTTTAGAATTATCTAAGAACTAATGGTTTTTGTTTCAACGTTATATCTTTAAAACTCGCTGAATAAAACGTAAATTAGCTAACATGGGAAATAATATCGTGACCTGCCATGACGTCACAGGTAGGAAACGTCCTTAAGTGTTCACTTCTAAATCTTTTTAGATCCAGTTATTGAAAACAATTTTCATTCTTGTATTTTATACAAAATATTATCACTATTTTAAAAATGTGTTGTCTTCATATACCGGTAGATAAATTAATACATCTGTGACATTTTGTTTCAGGTTGGCTTGTCCTTGGAGCCTTGATGATTGTATTTGCTTTCTTAATATCATGGTTCCCAAGAGAATTACCACCGAAGAAAAAAAAGCGATCTCTAAACAAAATTGAAAAAAATAAAGATACGTTGATAAAATCTTCAAACAAAACTAGTAACAATAAACTGTCGAGTGAATCCGAACCACTGAATAAAGGTGCAGTTACGGAATCCTTAAATAAAATTCCCATCAAAATAAAGAAACAAGAAGATGATGAAGGTAATAATATAGTTTGTAAAAACAAAAAATTATATATATTAATTTATTTGGATTCAAACAATCATAATATTTACAAGAATTTTATTTGAAATTGTAATTCAAGTGTTTTGTTTAGTTTGAGGAACTCAGATCAAATATGTTACTTTAAGTTTTGTATAGTTTAATTCAATATATTGATAATATGTTCACCCACTTCGGTGGCCACATGGTCTAAGATATGACACTACTCCTGCAGTAGACAAGACTATCAATGATGGAGAGATCGAGGTTCGAATCTGGGCTGGGTGTACTTAGAGTGGTTTTCCAAAATAGTTTTCCACTCTTCCTCTACGCAAATGTGGCTACAATTCCTCAAAACGTAATATCAGGAATCCCTAAAACCATAACCTGAATGCCAAGTAAACCGTGGTGCTAAAAATCTATTATATCTAAAAATAATTTGGTCAAATATTCCCTAAATCGGTTTACTACTAGAAGTTTCTATAAATTAAATATGTACTAGTTTTTTATTTTATTAAAAATCAACAAAAATATATAAAAAATATTTAATTTGTCAAATAAAGCTCAACTAATATTTAAACCAGTTTTTTTTATTTTGCTATTTATTTTAACTTCATATACATGTCATTATTCAACCGTCAATGCTATTCTAGGGTTTATGGATTCTCTCAAAGGATTGTTGCAAAATAAATTATTAATTTACAATATATTTGCTGGTGTGTTCTACGTCATGGGAGAAGCAGGAACTATGACTTTCTCTATGAAATACATGGAGATTCAGTATCATACATCGGCCGCAGGTGCCAGCATGATTTCAGGTAAGAATAAATTGCTTGAAAAATTAATAGTGGCTCATGGCAAAAATACCTGTAAACAATTTTACTATTACAATAAATTTGATAAATTTAGAAAAATGTATCCCTGTTCAAAACATTTTTTTTTTAAATATTTTGAACCCACTTCGGTGGCCGCATGGTCTAAGGCGCTACTCTTGCAATAAACTATACTGCCGATGAAGGGGGGATCAGGGTTCGATCCCGGTAGAGTGTACTGAGGGTGGTTTTCTCTAAATGGTTTTACATTCTCCCTCCATGTAAATGTTGGTGCACTTCCTTTAAATCAGTGATTCTCAAACTGAGTTACATGAACAGCTCTGAAGGGAATATTGGCAAAATGACAAGAGAACCAAATATGGCGGAGAACCAAACGTGTGGGGGAATTTTCGAAACGACTTGGGGAAATTTTATTCTTTGATCACCTAGCAATTGTTATTTGGGGAAATTTTATCGTGGGGCGTACATTAAACTTTTATTCATGACCAAGGGGTACATTATAAACAGAAGTTTGAGAACTACTGCTCTAAATTAAACCTTCATAATCTCTAACCCATGAGTGTAATTAGTACGTAAGCATATAACCTAAGCGGGTACTAAGGCGTGGTGCTAAAAAATAAAACTACACCAATAAATGCTTTCATATACTAACATATATATTTACATTGTTTACACCTTTCTAGGTTCTGCGAGTGTGTTTGCGATGATATTTGGATTTCTTGGATCAGGATATTTCATTGGCAGATTTAAGCCAAGACCAAGATTAGTTTTGGGATGGAACGTTATTTTGGGTGCGGTTCACGTGATTGGATCAATCATTTATATATATCTTGGTTGTCAGGATAAAGGTGTTTATGGACTAGACCCGGTTACTGGAAAGTAAGTACAATACACAATTTTTCTGAAATACCACATTATTCTATCAGAATATCATAAGCAAAATATATGTTTTTTTCAATCAACAATTACTTTTGTTTAGAATGGCTCTAAGCAACTCTGCACGTATTTGTGTATCCATCTTTTATACCGCCTTGATTTATTTAATTATGTTACATGCAGGAGAGGTATTTTAGAGAAAAAAAGATCAGACTGTGGAGACTTTAATTTCATTCATTATTTCCAAATAACCATTACTAAAGTAATTAATAACACTTTTTAATATTCACTCTGTGAAGATGAAAATCATCTTGGTGTAAGAATAAAATATTTTACCAACTGAAGCTTTGAAATGTATTTAAATAAAGGAGGCTTCATTTAAAAAAAAATGCATGCTTGTCTTGGGAAAGTAACTATTTTTAGGCAATAAATAGCTATTCACTATATATTCTACAATACTGGCACAGGGCGTATAAATAATACACTAAAGTCACAATCATCCAGCCTTTCATATTAACTGTCCTGGTTCTCGGTGTTAACAAGTGCGTTTGTAAATAAACAAACCAGTACATATCTGCTAGTAATTATTTAAAAAAATTGGTTGCAAATGTATTGCAACTGTTACATTAGAAACTGTAAAGTATGACTGCTATGAATGCTGTTGTAGTATAATAAAGTACTATTGGTGGGTGCAGATATCAGCACTGTTTTGATATAGCTGGAAACAGAAGCTGTGTCAAGGTAAGTGTAGATAGCAGCACTGTTTTGATATAGCTGAAAACAGAAGCTGTGTCAAGGAAAGTGTAGATATCAGCACTGTTTTGATATGGCTGAAAACAGAAGCTGTGTCAAGGAAAGTGTAGATAGCAGCACTGTTTTGATATGGCTGGAAACAGAAGCTGTGTCAAGGAAAGTGTAGATAGCAGCACTGTTTTGATATGGCTGGAAACAGAAGCTGTGTCAAGGTTGGTGTAGATAACAGCACTATTTTGATATGGCTGGAAACAGAAGCTGTGTCAAGGTAAGTGTAGATAGCAACACTGTTTTGATATGGCTGGAAACAGAAGCTGTGTCAAGGTAGGTGTAGATAACAGCACTATTTTGATATGGCTGGAAACAGAAGCTGTGTCAAGGTAAGTGTAGAGCGCAGCACCGTTTTGATATGGCTGGAAACAGAAGCTTTGTCAAGGAAAGTGTAGATAGCAGCACTGTTTTGATATGGCTGAAAACAGAAGCTGTGTCAAGGAAAGTGTAGATAGCAGCACTGTTTTGATATGGCTGGAAACAGAAGCTGTGTCAAGGTTGGTGTAGATAACAGCACTATTTTGATATGGCTGGAAACAGAAGCTGTGTCAAGGTAAGTGTAGATAGCAGTACTGTTTTGATAAGTCTGTAAACAGACCAAACCAATGTCGAATTAACCAGATCCTACTGTGTGTAATTATTTTTTTCTGAAAATAGTGGAGCCAGGATGAAATAAGTAATTAGAATTAATTAGATGCTTGGACATCAAATAATTTTGTATTTGTTCGTGCAGATATTAAAAATAACCTGTATTCGATTGTAAGCCATGTGTGTTATGGTAAAGAGCATTATATCATTTCATATGTGTTTTTTTAAATTCTTTTGTCTTGCATTTGGGGATTGGTAGTCATACTAGCTATTGTGAGGTCAATTTGAAAATCTGTCGTAGAATGACGCAACCATTTACCTTCGAACCAGGATCCATTGTTATTAATTAAATGGATTTCAATTTCCAAAACAGAAATGAAGGGCTTGTCAATAACATGAAAAAATGTGCTAGCAGTAATTTCTGTTAGCTTACCTCTTAAACATAATGTTGTTTTATAGTCAGTCAAGACCCTTAGGATAGATAATATATTTTATTTTTATAGCTATAATTTCATAAGCTTATTAAGTTAAGTAGGCCCATATGTGAGATACAATGTTTTTGTTCCGACTCCGTCAAATGATAGGTGTCGTATATATATATATATATATGAGTTATTTAAAGGTGCACTTTCTGAACTAAATGATTACATCAGCATACGAGAATTTCTATGAGCGAGAAAGAAACAGCCTACTAATTTTGCCGGGAAAGGTATTACCACATACATCCAGAGGTTTTTTTTTTACATTCCACAATATACATTGGACCGACGTATTTACTTCCTCTCCAAAGGAAGTTGTGCTACGGATTTTTATTACTCAAGAAGCACTCCGGTTGGGTTTGAACCCACCAACATCGGGTCCTGAGACGAGCACTTTACTCCAAATCTACCGAGATCGACTTGAGTCCATGAACAAGATTTAAGTGGTGACCTGGTGGTCTAAGAGTAAGGTTTCAGACTTCTGTGCTGGGGGTCCAGGGTTCAATCCTCGGTCCCGGCACAGATTTATCTGATTGCCAAACCCTTCCTTCACCTCTGACAACACGTGTATTAATCACAACTTGTGAATATGGGGAATGTCAGGCCTCCACCGTGGTTCGGATCCCACGTTAAACTGTAGGTCCTCCATTTCATTTCACAATCACCCTACCATTACACATTAGCGTAAGTGCGTATAACCCGAACGGGTAGTAAGACGCGGTGCTAATAGTAATTAATTAATACAGTTAAAGATTTCCTTTAAAACCCTTTTGACAGTATATTTACCTTTGAATGCCAAGGCTTATTTCAGGTTTTGTGAGTAAGAATGCCGCAGCTATTTTATCATTTTTGTAACCCGTAATTTATGTTGCCAGCTTTGTAGAAAATAATAACTTGGATGTTCTCTTTCTAGTGGTCTTTAACATTTTGACTCTATCTACCAGGGAACTCCAGAACTATCGCGAATCCGGATGGCCGACTACATCGGCTCTGGCGATAGAAAGCAAAGCCAGTCGGAAGGGCCCGTGGCACTAAAATAAAATAAAATAAAAGTAAAATATACTTGGCCTAAGCATACTAAAGATATGTTCAATCATATTACTCTGTGGGTGACTGAATGGGTGTCTCCTTTGGGCCACTAATGATCAGTGTGTTACTTATTTAACAGTCTGTGGGACCTTCCTGGTTCAGTTACATACTTCCCAACGTCTGTGGGGTCCTCCTGGTTTGACCATATACTTCCCAACGTCTATGGGGCCCTCCTGGTTTGATCACATACTTCCCAGCGTCTGTGGGGCCCTCCTGGCTTGACCATATACTTCCCAACGTCTGTGGGGCCCTCCTGGTTTGATCACATACTTCCCAGCATCTATGGGGCCCTCCTGGTTTGATCACATACTTCCCAGCGTCTGTGGGGCCCTCCTGGTTTTGTCACATACTTCCCAGCGTCTGTGGGCCCTCCTGGTTTTATCACATACTTCCCAGCGTCTGTGGGCCCTCCTGGTTTTATCACATACTTCCCAGCGTCTGTGGGCCCTCCTGGTTTTATCACATACTTCCCAGCGTCTGTGGGCCCTCCTGGTTTTATCACATACTTCCCAGCGTCTGTGGGCCCTCCTGGTTTTATCACATACTTCCCAGCGTCTGTGGGCCCTCCTGGTTTTATCACATACTTCCCAGCGTCTGTGGGGACCTCCTGGTTCAGTTACATACTTCCTAGCGTCTGTGGGGCCCTCTTGGTTTTATCACATACTTCCCAGCGTCTGTGGGCCCTCCTGGTTTGATCACATACTTTCCAGCGTTTGTAGGGCCCTCCTGGTTCAGTTACATACTTCCCAGCGTCTGTGGGGCCCTCCTGGTTCAGTTACATACTTCCCAGCGTCTGTGGGGCCCTCCTGGTTCGATCACATAATTCCCAATACTCTTGTTCGTAAAATATGATGTAGCGAACTTTTTAGGTGGGGTTAGGTATTGAAAATAATATTAATGGATGTTGAAATTTCGATATTTCTGCCATCGATGTTTTGTAACAATACCCAAGGCACTGATATATATTCATAGCATACTCATACATACGAATAAACATTTTATGACAGATTTTTGTAATATTTATCTAACTGAAAACTTTCTATTACCATGTTGATGTAAGTGATCCAAGAATGTTTACTGAAACTCTACTATTGCACTAGCTCTATAATATAATGTAAGATATTATCAAAGTAAGCCATTCGGTGTAAGCAACTTATACAAATAGTACTAAGTAATAACATCGATTCTCAAAATCATGTGAGTAACACAACTCCAAGTAAAGCCCGTATCACATGACACTAGCTCGTACTAGAAATCAAGTGTGCTAGCTAGCGACTAGATATCTGTATACTAGCTAGTATAATAGAAACAGGACTAGAGTATTCACACGCTGCTAGTTTGGTACTAGGTTCTAGTGCAAATATTTATGGAACTTCAGAGATTAATTTCGGGTGCAACAGCTGCATTAATTGCTAATAAAGATATTGAAAAATATGAGAGGGAGCCTAAGAAAAAGAATATGGACACGGGACTTGTTGGGAAAGACGAAATAATGGTCGCAGGATGCTAAATATGATACATTCGGAGGTTAGGTAGTATACATTCGGGGTGACACAAACGTTTAGTATCTCCCTAAATTTGTATTCATTTATTTACGATGTGGTCAGAAGCCCCTAAGCCCATGGGTGTCCAAGTACAGTATCCTTGATTCACATATGTTCTTTTTTAAGCCTACACACACTTTATATTCTAGAAAAAAAATCCAAGGTTGGCATGCTATCAAGTTTATTTAGATTAAAATTGGGTCTGGAACACAGTTTGTCATTTTTAGATGACATGTTTTAAATAGAATTTATATATATTAAATATATTGTCATATTGTGGCAATTTGGTATTATATAAACAAGGATGTTTAGAATAATTTTCCGCCAACAACAAAATCACATCCGAAGACCATGTCGGCGCCATTTCTATTATTTACTCTACACATAGTCTGAGCGGGCATTGATTGGTCGAATTACACAAACTAGTGTCGGAACTAGTACGAAAATAGCGCATGTTCTATCCTCACAACTAGTATGGTAGCCAGTACCAAGTGGCAGAACCAGTATACTTTTTCTGATTCACACGACGCTAGATTATGACGTGCTAGCTAGTGCTAGCTAGCACACTGGATTTCAAGTACTAGCTAGTGTCGTGTGATACGGGCTTAAGCTCGGCTCTAAATCATAGATGGGGTTAAAGAGACATGTTCTATGGCTTCCAAAAAAATGTTTTTTCCCCATTATAATCAGGATGAACTCTACGTAACATGAGGGAACTCCTACGTGGAGATTTGTTAGAAGATAGTTAAATATTTTCAAGTTAGGATTAAGTTCTTATGAAGTAACTTAGGCTACTTAGAGCAGCTCTATGCAACTAATGAACTTTGATAAAGATCAAGTGACATATTCGCAATGCCATGGCGTAAAAAAGAACAAGCAAGTATAAAGGGACTGACCGGGAAACTATCTAGGTTAAGTTAGTTTAATGCGTGTTTCCGACACGATGGTTTCACTTAGAATTATTTAACTTTTATCTTAATTTAACCGTAGTATGCATCACATTAGTCTAATCAACTGTTGACCATTCTTCTTAGTACTTTTATAGTAAGACCCTATTAAAATCAGTTTCAATATAAATAATGTGTCCAATATAATTCACTTACTGCTTAAATCATGCCAGGTAAGCAAGAAAGCGCCTTATAGGACAATGGATCAAGATGAATACAAAAACGTTTAATGTAATATTGTTGTATTTTAATTTATTAAAAACTATTTCATACATACATACATACATACATACATACATACATACATATATACATACATACATACATACGTACGCACATACATACATACATATATACATACATACATACATACATATATACATACATACATACATACATACGCATACATACATACATACATACATACATACATATATACATACATACATACGCATATATACATACATACATACGCATACATACATACATACATACATACATACATACATACATACATATATACATACATACATACATACATACATACATACGCATATATACATACATACATACATACATACGCATACATACATACATACATACATACATACATACATACATATATACATACATACATACATACGCATACATACATACATACATTCATACATACATACATACATACATACATACATACATACATATATACATACATACATACATACGCATATATACATACATACATACATACATACATACGCATACATACATACATACATACATACATACATACATACATACATACATACATACATACATACCTCATCACACCGTTCCCTTAAGGCGTAGGCAAGAAACTGTGCGTATAACTAAAAAAAAACTTCGTACTTAATCCATCCTCACTAACTTTCTCCACACTTCCCTATTCTTGTATACTCCCTTCAACATCCATACACCAAGTCATACATGCTCTTTTATCCTTAAAAATATTAATGTTTCTCTTGTTCACACATCCACCTATAACATGTAACCACATCTTACATGGCCTACCCCTTCCTTTTGATCTACACACTCTACCTTCATATATTAGCTCCGTCCCTCGATCCACACTCATCTCTCAACATTCCCATGATCTGTTTCCATTTAAGTTATTTGATTGATACCCGCCTCGGTGGCGTAGTTGGCTAACGCGCTTGTCGTGTTGAGCTCGACTGCTGAGGATGGGGAGATCGAGGTTCAGAATATCGGTCGGGTGAACTGGGGTTGGTTTTTCCTAAATGGTTTTCCACTCTCCCTCCACACAAATGCGGATTCACTTCCTCTAATTCAACCTTTCCAATCCATTAGAGTAATTAGTACTTAAAGCGTATAACCCGAACGGGTAGTAAGATGCGGTGCTAAATATTATTATTATTTGATTGATTAGAAAGGATCACCTATTTTTCTATTATAAAACCTCGTTGAAGATTCTTAAATAACGTCGTTGCTTTTCAGAAGATTTAAAAAAAAATCAAATTGATGCTTTTTATTTGATGTACTGTACATCTTTATTTTGCGGGAGACAGTCCAAAGAGAAGTAGTTAGCTGAGCCAAGATGGTTGTCTCCGTCCTAAACTATGTAGGAAACCATCGCACCTTATACTCCGCTCCACCTTCATTCTCACTCAGCCTCGATTTTGCTTACGGTCGGGGTCCGGGGTTCAATCCTCGGTCCCGGCACAGATTTATCTGATTACCAAACCCTTCCTTCCTCTCTGACAAGACATGTGTTAATCACAACTTGTGAACGTGTGGAATGACAGGCCTCCACTGTGGTTCGGATCCCACGTTAAACTGTAGGTCCTCCATTTCATCTTCCATTTAATTTCATGTTATTATTATTATTATTATCACCGCGTCTTACTACCCGTTCGGGTTGTACGCACTTATGTTAATGTGTAATGGTAGGGTGATTGTGAGATGAAATGGAGGACCTACAGTTTAACGTGGGATCCGAACCACGGTGGAGAACCTGGCATTCCACACATCCACAAGTTGTGATTAATACACGTCTTGTCAGAGGTGAAGGAATAATAATAATAATAATAATGCCTACAATCGTATATTGGAAGGGCGGAATGTCAGAACGAGGCTGAGAGATAACTAAGGTTGGTTCAAGTCAAGGATGAGTTGAATTTCTGCTATCTACTTTTCTGCAAATTAATCCACTTTCCATTCCACTCTACCTTCTGTTTCTCTCAGCCTTGTTCTTGCATACAAGCCTAAGTATAGTGGACAGTAGAAAATATGATTGAATGTGTGCACTACACAATATTTTGAAAACTTACTGATGTGACATAAATATCATAAACTAACACTATTGTTATATTCTATGATTTCAGACTTGATGTCGGTAATTCTTGTAATATGGGCTGTGAATGCGACGATTTGAAATATCAGCCGGTTTGCTACAGAGAAAAGGACATAACATTCTACTCCGCATGCCACATTGGGTGTAATGACACGATACATTCAAAAAATGGTTCTACAACTGTAAGTGGCTTGTATTTATAAGAAGTATAGATATATTTTTAAGGCCTTTTTCAACTATCAGTCCAGGTTATACGTTCACATACCGTACTTTATTTTGCTAATTCTTTTAGGGATTAGATCGGTTATATTAATAGGAAGTGTATCCGAATTTTCGTGGATGTAGAGTGGAAAAAACATTCTGGTAAAACCACTCTCAGTACATCTGACCGAGATTCGAACCTTGATCTCCCCGTCACTGGCAGACTAGTCTACTGCGAGGGTTGCACATTTGATCATGCGGTCAGCAAAACGGGTAAGAAGAAATATAATAGTTTGAGTATTATGATAATAGCTCGTTTTATAGACAATATAATTTAATATGCATTATATTAGAATACCAGTATAATAAACTTAATAGCTAATGAATACATTGTAGATATATTATTTCTAACAATTCACTTTGTTCCTGAACTGCGATATTTTGAATTTAATTTCGTTGAAAATGATTTTATTTTACGTGTTCATTAAGTTTTTTTAAATTTTTATTTTACTAGTCGGAGAATAACTAAACCTGGGACATTAGTCTCATTTCTGTGACTGTTATCAAAAATTAGGGACAAATGGCCACCTCCTTAAATATAACTTGGCCATATTATTGACTTGATAAGTTGACCAACATATCACATTAATAATTAACAAAAAACCTTAATTGAAGACAACAGCAAACCCAAAAGTCTATGGACTGTAGCCAAGAGTTATTTTTGGGGGAACCCCCTTTGGCCCACTTAGCTAAACTATATATTATCCCAACACGCAATCAGCCATTAGTAGCTCGGTAGTTTGGCAAGATATTGATCTATTTCCGAAAAGCTTGTTTAGATTAAGATAATACTAAATGTATTGTTAATATTTACGGTGGTTTTACGGACATGAGTATCTACCATCGCCTTCCATTTCTCAAATGTCACTAAGCAAAACAAATAATATTGTTTTATTATTCCAACTCTTGTTACTATTACTATCAACTTGGGGATCATGGTTAATAAATTCCCTAAATACTTTCATCAACAAATTAAAAGACCAAATGATTCTCTCAACAAACTGTTATTGCGTTTATTATAAAGTTAGTACCATAGATTGGACTGAATTTTATGAAACTTAATCAGTTCATTTACTATTTTTACTTTAGTTTCCATCTGCTATTTACCACCTCTGTGGTCTAGTGGTCAGAGTGTTTGGCTACAGATCCAGAAGTCCCAGTTTCGATCTCCCACGCTTACAGATTTTTTTCTGTTAAGCAAAAATGTGTCTGGAACGGGATCAACTCAATCTCTTGACGACCAAATGAGGAGATACTTGAATAAATAAGTAGAGGCAGTGGTTTAGAAAACTGAGATTAACGGCCGGAGGGTTTGCTGTGCTGACCACATGACACACTCTATCCGCAAATGTTGGCAATATCTTTACCAACATGCTGCAGCAGCTTGGTCGGAATAGCTCGCCTCTGAGCTCACACCATGTGTTCCCCTCATAAGCTATAAGCTTATTATATTCGGGAAATAACTTTTAAATTGATCTTATTCAGTGAGTATTTAAGGCATCTTTCAGTGCCCAAACATACCTCACCATTAAATTAAGAAACCAGATTTAATATTAATGATAGTACAATTTAATGCCATGTTTCACTGAGTGTAAGATGTCATATTTCTTTAAACAACGAGAATCGAACAAAGGTCAGTTATAATATATCCAATCCAGAGCCGTATCAAATATCAAATATCACATAGGCAGTTATTTTAACCCCCTTCACTCTTATTTGCTTGGATGCAAACATGGTAGGAAATAACTTTGATGTTACGTTTGACGGTCAGTTATTTCAAAATATGGTTCATCCAAATATGAATGTGTAATATATTAACATTTATCCATTGAATTAAAGCTCAATATTTTAGTTTTATAATTTAAAAAAAAAATCATGAGAAGGTGAAATAGTTCATTTTCAAGGACGTTTCAGGTTAAATTTCTCAGTTATGAGATCTAAGTAAATGGCTATAAACATAGATGTAGACTTCTTCAAACAAATAAAGTTAAGCCTATAATTTACCAGACCATGACCTAACATTTTAATAGATGGTAGCTAAGTGTTGTTTTAGTGGTTTTGAAGCTTCAGATCAACCATTCCAATGAGAAATGCCAATATTTATTCAAGTAGTCAATGCTCTAAAGATGATTTAGAAATATAATAAATGTAAGCTTCTCTTTGAGAAATATAATCAGGTCACCACATTTATTGAGCATGATTAAAAGGATAAATTTAAAATCATAAATCAAAAAAGAATAAATATATAATTTAAATTAATCGAGAGGGTGCTAGGATGGACAAATCAGCTTAGCATTTTGCTGTCAAAAAGAATGACAGCGGACAGAAAACACATATATCAGAACGTTTCTCAATAAACAAGGTCATTAACACACGCTTTAACCTGCCAACCATCTGCAAGTTAAATGAGGGGAAGGCTACTCTGACCCTTGAAGCACAGCACGCAATAAAAAGTCTCCTCTATCAGCCATATGGTTGCCAAGAAGCTTGGCGACGTAATTCTCTTTGCAATTCTCCACCAAAAGACGATTTAAGGAACGTCAGTGAGGATGAGACATGCATTGGCCGACGTCTCACCGGAACACCCCCAACCTACACACATTCGTGACGACGTACCGTGGAATAATACCCGCATCAGTGGTCATATGGTGTAGTAGACGTCGTGCCCTCGATGTTAAGATATGAACTCTTCAATGTACTCTGTATCGATTCTCTGAGCGTCAAAGAATGTATTCATCGACAAATGATGCTTAATCCGCGTTTACACTAGGCCGGTTGATAGGCAAGTTCGACTGGCCTCTATTGACTGATGTGAGTGACTGGCTTCATGTGACAGCAGTGACCTGAATTTTCGGGTGGGTCGCAAATGGACAGGCCAGATGGGTCGAATCACCTGAGGAGTAGGTTTTGAGCCAATTGGTAGAGACAGTGACTTCCTTCACCACCATTATCCTTGACTGGCCCCTCAAACGGCGTCGTGGGGATAATCCCATTACAAACCAATTCTCATCAGTGTGCATTTATTTTCAGTACCCTGTATTTTTTTTTAATAAAAACTGTTTTCGAAGGCGCACAAAATAGACAGAGAGAATGACCCCACAATACAAATAACTTTACAAAAGTTGAGGAGTTTTGTGTAACCAGTTCCATCAATTGCTTAAGAACAAAAATGCACGGGACACCGCATTAAGGTAAATTGTGTCTGAATTTAAAATTTAAGGTTTTGGTTTAACCTATGTCAAAACAAACACTAAAACATTATGGCTACATATAATGGGGAGTTTGTGAAAATAGAGAAAACTGAAAGAGCAGTATTTGGTCAGATGATGTTTATGTGCCTTTTTTTGAAGTGGTTCAATGTGATATTTGCACTCTCGCGTGTTTTCAAACCTGCATGGCTAAACCTCCGTGTGTATGGGCCACCGAAAATGAACAGGTTAGCTACCGACGTAAACTGACGTCAGTCAAACCTGCTATCAACTGGCCTCGTGTAAATGCGGCTTTACATTGCTAGCCAAATGAATCCTTTGGCGATAAACAAGGCTTTTAGGGCCTCAATAAATGACATTTAAACGTTGATCGATGCATTCATCATCAAGCGATGTCTTCAGAGCCAATACGTTAATCGTCAATAGTCATCTGTATTATCAAACAGTGATATTTGGGGAAATAATACTCTCAATGATAAATGTCCATCGTGAAACTGTAAACAAAGATCACTATCAAATTAGGCACCCTTACCTTAGAATAATTTTGAAACAACGCCATTTAATTTTCTCAGACTTAGGAGCTTCTAATAATAATAGGTTGCAGGCATCCAAACTAGGATACAATTTTCAATTAATATTTGGGTTTTTATTTACAGTCTTTCACAAACTGCACATGTCTCCCTTTCACACAAGATACAACTCTACTATCCGGATTAAGCTCTGCACTTGCAACAGAGCATCCATTATACGCCAAAGATTTGAGTGCTGTGATGACTAACGGACCTTGCCCGGTGGATTGCACCAGGATTCTCTACACGTATATTTTAGTTGGTTTCTTCATTCAAGCACTGAGCAGTTCCGGAAGGATCGGAAATGTTCTGGTCAACTTTAGGTTTGTAGCTTTTTTAACGAAAGTTTTAATTCTTTTAATGTATTTACTTCTTTTCTAGAAAATATTTCCTTACATATTGTATCTGATATGCAATTTTATTCTTATTCTACAAATATAAAATACTATTTTAATAACCTTCGACGCACTGCCTCAGTAGTCAGTATTTTTTTCGATAGATTAAATTTATCATAAGCGATACATAAATAAAGTGGTGTTGAAATTTATCTCAAGGCTATGGTAAAAATTAAGGAGTTGGGGCAATATTGAGGTATGCCACAACAACTATTACATCTAGTGTTAATATTTAATTGTGAACCTACGCTTCCTTACAAGACTATTTGTAACGATTTTTGAAAGATTAAAGTGTTTATAAATCAGGGCAAGAGAAGAATTATCTTGGTGTATGAATGATTAAGTATTTTCTCTATAAATTCGGTTAGAATACCCAAGTGAACCCAAGAGCGAATGTGCGATTGGTGCACTCGTTTTTCATCAATGTCGGCAAGTACCGAACGCCGCTAAACTCTGTGTAGTTTTTTTTTTTTTTGCCCGAAACAAAGGACATGAGTAAACGCACTCCTCTATAAAACTGAACCTAGCACGAATGAAGCCGAACGTGTAGATAGCTAGAAATCTTCTTCATTTGTGACCGGCATTAGGCCAAACATTCAGAGAAACATTCGGCCTCGTTTCGGCATCACAAATAAAGCTAATTGCTTGTCATCCAAACGTCCAGCTTCATTCAGCGTCACAAATGAAGCCAATTTCTTGCCATCCACATGTCCAGCTTCATTCAGAGTCACAAATGAAGCCAATTGCTTACCATCCACACGTCCAGCTTCATTCAGCGTCACAAATGAAGCCAATTGCTTACCATCCACACGTTCAGCTTCATTCAGAGTCATAAATGAAGCCAATTGCTTGCCATCCACACGTCAAGCTTCATTCAAGCTAAGTTCAATTCCAAAGTGGTAGACGTGTGAGTCGCAGCTGCGTCTGATTTATGTTTATTAAGTGCATGCAATAATTTTAAAGTAGCCCGACCCCGTAGTCTAGTGGTAAGTGTACCTGGCTTCAAGACAAGGAGTCCCTGGTTTGATTCCCGACTGGTACTTTGTGTATTTTTCCTGAAAGAGGAACTATCCCAACAGTCACAAGGGTTTGGTTAATTAGGTTTAAGTTAGGTGAAGACTCACACCAGCTCTCCAACATCAACATCACTATCATCTTCATTGGGGGTACGACGTGTAGACAACCTCCTATGTTGTACCCTGGACAACGTTCTGTCACCAGAGGAGCTAATAATCTACATACAGACAACCTCCTATGTTGTACCCTGGACAACGTTCTGTCACCAGAGGAGCTAATAATCTACATACAGACAACCTCCTAGGTTCACCCTGGACAACGTTCTGTCATCAGAGGAGCTAATAATCTACATACAGACAACCTCCTATGTTGTACCCTGGACAACGTTCTGTCGCCAGAGAAGATAATAGTCTACATACAGACAACCTCCTATGTTGTACCCTGGACAACAATCTGTCACTAGAGGGGCTAATAGTCTACATACAGACAACCTCCTATGTTGTACTCTGGACAACGTTCTGTCACCAGAGAGGCTAATAGTCTACATACAGACAACCTCCTATGTTGTACCCTGTACAAAGTTCTGTCACCAGAGAGGCCAATAGTCTACATACACACAACCTCCTATGTTGTACTCTGGACAACGTTCTGTCACTAGAGGGGCTAATAGTCTACATACAAACAACCTCCTATGTTGTACTCTGGACAACGTTCTGTCACCAGAGAGGCTAATAGTCTACATACAGACAACCTCCTATGTTGTAACCCTGGACAACGTTCTGTCACCAGAGAGGAAAATAGTCTACTTACTGGCGACCAAATTGGATGTCATGTCTTTACCGGAAAGTAATGCTCTACGATTAAAAAATAATAATTATGCAGCAATATTTCATAATCCTTGTCGCTGTTCAGGATTCTTCTTGATAAACTTCAGGAATTTCAATGTTAGTTGCTCAAGATATTTAAATAATAAGCTAGATATTTCAATATTCTCAATATAAGTGATGACGACACACGATGTTCTTACTGAAAGCGTGCAGACAACTGATTACTGTGTAGATGGCTGTGCTCAATGTAAATACAATAGAAAGGTAGCGCCACTTGAAGGAATTTGACTGTTTTATTGCTTAAGTCACCCGCAACGAAACAGTTATATTTTAGTACGAAGACAAACACACATATATAAAATAAGTAGCGTAATGACTATAATCAGACATTGGTGTGGATTTTAAAGGTTTATCTTATCAATTATTTATATTTCCAAAATATGTTATGTTTTTTTAATAAATAAATACTTAGCACCACGTCTTACTACCCGTTCGGTTTATACGTTTACAATTTTAATAAATTAGTCTGTCTTCCATATAGCGTTGTGTATATAACACGCTGACCTATGTACCGGGTGACGTCACACGTTCAGCCAATCAGATGTCTTTCTCCGTCCGACGCTTCCTTCTATTCTCTTTACATTGGATGCGCTCGTTTTCGTGTCCTTTGATTCGAGCAAAAAACCAAAAACAATCTACACAAAGGCGCGCCAGCGGCGCTCAGCACTGGCCGAGCGTTAACGAGCAATTCCGAATATAAGACGCGTACATTGTCTACGCCTTTGGCTCGCTCGGGTAAGCTCGTGGAATCAGTAGAGGAGGAATCAGGATTGCAACTCTGTGACAAAGCATAGTACTGCCCAAATCTCTTCAAATATATCTATTACGTGTCTACAATACTTAAAGCTCATGTCTGCTTTCTCAGGTGTGTCAAACAAAAGGACAAGGTGTTCGCCCAAGGTCTGAGCCTGCTCTTAGTCAGTCTCTTCGCATTCATTCCTGGACCGATATTGTTCGGCGCTATGATCGGTAAGTAATTAATATATTGCTAAGGTGACCTGGCGGTCTAGGGGTAAGGTGTCAGACTGGGGGTCCGGGGGTTCAATCCTTGGTCCTGGTACAGATTTATCTGATTGCCAAACAATTCCTTCACCCCTGACAAGACGTGTATTAATCACAGCTTGTGAATGTGTGGACTTCCAGGCCACCACCGTGGTTCGGATCCCACGTTAAACTGTAGGTCGTCCATTTTATCTGACAATCACCCTACCATTCATTACACATTAGCGTAAGTGCGTATAGCCGGAACGGGTAGTAAGACGCGGTGCTAATTATAATAATTTATTTCTAACACGGTTTCTTACTACCCGTATGAGCTATGTGCTCTTTCTCTCTCTTTATATATATATATATATATATATATATATGTTTTCGTTAAGGTAATAAATTAGTTACTATGCATAATAGGGTTGTGCGAAGTCCACATTTCATTTCGAAGTGAACTCGAATCGAATATATGATATAGTCTCGAGGCTGAATCAAAGTTCAAATTATTTTTTTTTTTAGTTTTTTACATATAAAAATATATTATATTATTGTTTATTAAACTTTATGTATGGAAATTACTTAGAAAATGTTTTATTGTACTTATTGTTACTTGTATTTCATTTTTAATCTAATAAATCACACTATATTACAACTTACAATTAAATTACTTAGAATTTTTTCCAAACAATTATTGTCTTATATAATATCTAAATAGCAATAATCTACCATAAATCGAGTATTTTAGCTGTCAATATTTTATTGACGAAGCTTCGAAGCCGGAACTATTTTCGAAGTGAAGTCGAAGCCTATTTTTGTTTTGAAGTTTCGAAGCCGAGTCGAAGCTTCGCACACCGCTATTGCATAATAACCGGTTATTTTCCAAAGTAACCGATATTAGTGGTTAATGTGATTAAATACATGCAATTTATTATTTTAACCAGTTATTATACATAACAACGAAATATGTTTGGCTGAACTGATAAATTATAATATCCTTAAGGTTAGTTTAGGTTAGGTTAGACTAGGTTAGGTTAGGTTAAACGAAAAGCTTCCATATCAAGATAACACCACACGCCCGCACACAATAAAAGATGGACCTCTGTTGATATCCACACCAGACGCCACGTGTGACTCACACAGGGACAGGTTTAAACCTGCACAAACGTGAGATGCATCACTTTAACCAGAGGCTGCTGGTTATTATACATAATAACATGTTAATGTGAATAATTTGACTACAACATGAAAAATTTATCACATTTACCAGAAATGTTAGTTACTATACAGAACATCAGGTGATTTATCGAATTAACAGTAACATATATACTTATTACATTTATATGTTAAGGATGAGCAAGGTAGAACTTAGAGGAAGTGTACCAACATTTGTGTGAGAAGCATGGGAAATTATTTTTGAACCCAACTGGAACTCGAACCCAATTCTCCCCGTCATCGGCAGTCCAGTCTATTGAGAGAGTGACGGGTGACCTAGTGGTCTAGGGGTAAGGTGTCAGACTTCTGTGCTGGCGGCCGGGGTTCAATCCCAGGTCCCGCCACAGATTTATCTGATTACCAAACCCTTCCTTCACCTCTGACAAGACATCTTGTGAATGTGTGGAATGCCAGGCCTCCACCGTGGTTCGGATCCCACGTTAGACTGTAGGTCCTCCATTTCATCTCACAATCACCCTACCATTACACATTAGCGTAAGTGCGTATAACCCGAACGGGTAGTAAGACGCAGTGCTAATAATAATAATAATAATAATAATAATAATAATAATAATAATAAAGAGAGAGTGACGCCTTAGACCATGTGTTCCAACCTGGGCAGTATCCCCCTCCCCTAAGGGGATGATTTGTTTTTCTGGGGTGGTAAATTGTAGGTTGGACCAGAAGGATGAGGGGGGGGGGGCATATAGGTTTTTAAGGATACTACAGCAAACATTTTATATTAATAATAATGTTTCAGTAAATTGAACACGTGGGTAATTAGCACCTTAAACTATTTGATGACCATAAATTATGAATCTTTTCATATTTACTCATATGAAATAATTTGCTTTTAAATATTACCTTGAATTTGAACAATAATTCCTTTGAAGTATGGCCAAGGCATAATAGTTTCAAATAATTGACGCAACTGTCTCGATGTTTATGAATTTTGTTATTTTTGGTGACTACAACTTGATTTTATATAGACCTAACTCGGACACAAATTATTGTGCTGTAAGATTTAATAAAACCACTTTATCCTAAATTGGAAAGTTTCCAAACCATATTTTTCTGTAAATCAGAATGACTTAAAGTTAGATTGACTCAAATAGCACAGATTTAAATAGTGAACTTGGACAGCCTCCAAGTTCAATGTTCTTCATATTGGACTCACTCCAATAAGTTTGTGACATTCTATTTGTAGGGTTTAGTTCTATCCTGTTATTTGTCTGTTAAAAACCAACTTGACATTTATGATGTATTTAAAATTTGATGGGAGAACGAAGTAATATTGGCTATTACATAAGGGTCAATACTCTCGAAGATTTTACTCAATATTAATCCAGAATGTATGGTATTTTAGTTTTGTTTTTAATTTCTCTCGACTCTTTGGAGAGAGAAATATTGTGATCGTCAAAAAATTTGAACTCAAGATTTTTATTAATGTCGAGGTTTTATGATCCACTGAAACCGAAAGAGTGTTTTTTACGATGACGTCTGTCTGTCCCTCTGTTTGTCTCTAGCTCGGCTTGGACCCGAAACCATTTTACCGATCGGGTTAAAACTTGGTATTTAGGGTTTTCATATGGTCCCCTATAAATTAAGGGTCATTTACTGAAAGGAAAAAAGAGGGGGAAAAAAGCTAGAATTTTTTCAAAGTTCACTTAACTAATTTAACTTAACTTTGTATCTAGACACTGTTTATAATTAAAAATAAAATGGTAATTTTAAATTTCCTATGAAAATGACTTTAAGGGTACTTTACACAAGTATACATTTCCAATTTTCACCATTTCTCCGGAACTATTTGAGGTACGAAAGAACTTATCACTGTAAAGATGTTTTACCATTAAATATAACATTATTTGTTTGAAATAATTTATTATAAAACCATGATATTTTGTTGACAGAGATTTTCCGCCTTACTAAACGTTTCTGTAACAGTGTATATTATTTAGTTTCACCAATTTTAAGAGTTTTTAGTTAATTCTTCTACTTTAAGAGTAAAAATAAATAATGTATATGAGGTGCACCGTAACCATTTTTTTAGAACCACGTCTTACTACCCGTTCGGTCTATGCACATATGTACTCTTCGTTTACCTTGCACTATTCCACTATGGCGCAGATAGTATCATTGTGTAGTCAATCAAGGTATGACTGATACCATTCAGGTTATACAGAGTGTACCAACTATGTTAATATGCTAGGGATGAGAAAGGTTGCATTTAGAGGATATTTACACGCTTTTGCATAAAAGAAAGTTGAAAACCATTCAGGGGAATATACCATCAGTGAAATCATCCGTTATAGAAACAGCGCTCAGTCTGATTTTTGAGTACAGCCCTGGGTACGCGCACAGTGAACGCTGGTTCCTTCTTGCTGGTAGTCAGCGCTGACAGCTCCGGTTTCAGGCGCTGGTTAACGCTAGTAACGCTCTCACAGTATTAGCTGGAAGCTTGCGAGTTAAAGTGTAGGTTTCATACAAATATGAGTTCCAGTGAGGATTTTTTATGGATAGCGTTTTCCCCAAAGTTTTGGCAATAAAAAAAATTGGTATTCACGACTTAATTAAAGGTAGAAAAAATGTATGGGACGTACCACCATCCTTTTACAAAACTTATAAACGACAGTGATAGGTTTTTTAAATACTTAAGAATAACGAAATTAATAAGTCAATGTCAACTACTTCACTTTCCGACATACTTAATTCAAACACTTATTATTATTATTATTATTATTATTATTAGCACAGCGTCTTACTACCCGTTCGGGTTGTACGCACTTACGCTAATGTGTAATATTAGAGTGATTGCGAGATGAAATGGAGGACCTACAGTTTAACGTGGGATCCAAACCACGGTGGAGGCCTGGCATTCCACACATTCACAAATTGTGATTAATACACGTCTTGTCAGAGGTGAAGGAAGGGTTTGGTAATCAGATAAATCTGTGCCGGGACCGAGGATTGAACCCCAAACCCCCAGCACCGAAGTCTGACACCTTATCCCTAGACCGTCAGGTTATCCTTCAAACACTTAAATTTAGTTTATGAAATACCATATTTAAAAACAAATAACTTAATAAAGATCAATTATTTGCGTTCAACACAGAACACGACAAACGTCAAAAAGACAGCGAGCAGGAATAACCAAAACCCTCCTTCTAGCGGATGAGTGCAGAACTACCCGTGCACAGACACAAGCTCAAGCTTACAACATATTCCTGCTTGCAGGATTCCGCTTGTCGGCGCTTGCAACCAGCAAGCAGGTAACCAGCGTTCACTGTTAGCGTACCCAAAGACTGCACTACATTGACCTCATTATTACAGTGAACCCTTACGTTCTTTGATTTATAGCTAGTGACGAAATAGCAGATCTGTGCTAGAAATTAAGAATTTACTAAACAACAATTTTACCGTTTGTTCTCTATGGCTGTGAAACATGATATCTTACCTTAAATGACAAAAACTAATTTAAGATGTTCGAAAACAAGGTGCTTACCAAGGAATTTGGTCCCAAACGGTATAAGGCTACTGGGGATTGGAGGAGGTTACATAATGATGAGCTATACGCCCTGTACTCATCACGAGGAAATGTCAAGATATTAAAGTCTCTTAGATTATGGTGGGCAAGACATGCACCTCAAACGGAAGAATCTGTAACCGTGTTCAGGGTACTGAATGTCAAACCCAATGAGAAGAGAAAGATCTAGATATAGATGGGAGGATAACAATAGAATGGACCTGAAAGAGAAAAAGTGTAATGAGGTGGACTGGATAGAACTAGCTCAATATAGGGATATGGAATTATGAGGTTGGGTGGATAGAACCAGCTCAAGATTGGGATGAAATGTAATAAGGTGTTTTGGATAGAACTAGCTCAAGATGGGATAGTTGCTGTATTTTTGTAAGTGCGGTAATGAAATTTCAAGTTCTTAATGCCATAGAGTAAGTAAGTGAGTAAATGTTTGAAATTATCTGAACAAGTAAAAATGGCTCAAGTCTTGTTCTTTAAGCTTGATTCGGTTCATATTAATTTCTAATACATCTAAATTAATGGCTTTCTGTTTGATTTCAGATTCTTCTTGTCTTTTGTGGGATGCCAGTTGTGGGGAGAAAGGCAACTGCTGGCTTTATCAAAAGGATAAATTTCGTATCTATATGAACGTGACCGCCGCTGGTGAGTTTGTATGAGGATCTACATGCCCCACTAAAAAGATTGTCTGTACATACACGAGTTTTAGACAAATGAATATTACTAAACGTATATTTAGACAGGTGTCTGTGTAGATTATTATTACCTTTACAAATGTTATTTTGAACGTGAAAATGTGTAGGCTGTGGAAATAACTGGGACAATAGTTACAAGCCTGGGAGTCTCGGGTTCAATTATTGGCTACTTTTTGGGGTCTTTTTCCCTAAAGGGGAATTACCCCAACAGTTATCAGGATTTGGTTGGTTAGGCTTAAGTTATTTTGTGTTTCCACTGGTTCCACACCCTCATATTACATCACCCTCATCACATATAATCGGAACATGGAAAGGGCCTCCACGGAAAGGATGTACGATCAGTACATAAGTACGTCCCCTGGACAACGGTACATTAGTACTGGATAATATTTCCACTACTTGGCCAAGAGGAATGTCCAGCCGTGCAATATTGTATTATTATTATTACCAAGGCCGTAGACAGCAAATAATTTCAGGGGGGGGGGTGTTGATGGGCACATCACCTAATTGCCGTAAGTTAGAAAACAACATAATTGATAAACAGTTCTATAAACTATTTGAAGTATTTTTTATTTAGTAACATAGCCCCCTAACTGCCAAAGGATATAAAAAATTATAAATATTTAATACCTCTAGAAGATCTCTTAAGTGCTTTTTATGGTAGCACAGCCCCCTAATTTGTATTTGTAGCTTAATTTTGATATCTTGAACAATAAATAAAGCCATATATATTTCGTTCAATAAGATTTCAGGGTGGGCGGGGTGGAACCCCACCCCCCCCGGCTATAGCCTTGATTATTACTTTCCTCCTCAAAGTTGGCTGTCATTTCTTTTTCAGTTCTGACGTCACTCGGCGTTATTTTGGATATAAAAGTGTGGCACCTCGGTAAAACTCTGGACCTGTATGGTGATACGGATGAACACTCATCAGACGACAGAAGACGAAGCTCAGCGTACCGCTCCAGGCAGGTTAGCCTTGCCAATCGATCGAGACAACCCAGTCTCGCCAACCGATCGAGACAACCGAGCATAGCTGATCGATCCAGGCAAGGAAGCGTTTCCGATCGATCTAGGAGGCCAAGTTTCGTGGACTCGTCCGGTCGACCTAGCATACAAAATTCAAGACAACCCAGTCTAGGAAATACTTCCTATAAGAATAGTGCAACGGATTCATCGAGTATAGTAGACTTTTCGAAAAACCTTAGTGCTGATGATAGACCTAGAACACCTAGTGAGCAAAAATGATAACGAACATGAATTAAATTAATTTGTCATTTTCGTCTATTTATACCAGTGGTTCTCTATCTTTTGTTGTTCACGGCACACAGTCTATTTATGCCAGTGGTTGTTCACGGCACACCATTCTTTCACAGGAGTTCATGCGGCACACTAAACGAACAATTATTAAATAGATAAGTATATATATTTTTATGTATTTAATAAAACATTGATCGGCCGTAATATTCAGATCGTATTATCATTTTATCTACTGAAATAATTTTACATTCTTATAACACAAATATAATTATACAGCAAACTTATGTCGCAGTTTGTCGTGTAGTAAATTGTGTGTTTTATTCTAAGTGAAACTTCCATGCGGCATATAACCAATTGATTCAAATATTTCATCACTTACTCGATATATAAATAGGATTGTTGGCTCATAAATGTTTGTGTTTAGGAAATATTTGCGGGTCAATTATTTCGACTCTTTTGAACAGAAAGGGAAACGTATGTTATTTATTTTATTATTAATCGTACGCCAAAGTATTTTATGTTAATGGCGAGGTACTTATGTGACTAATGCGTTCACTGTACAGTATTTTGTTGTGGTTGTACTTTGCTCTTTGACTCTGGCACAAGGAACTAAACACAGTAATAGAAAAATGTTGATAAGCTGCAAACGCAAAGGAACACCTATTGAGAGATCCGACAGCAGGGTGAAGGGAATAGTAGCACAAAGCAAAACGAGCAACTAGTAACTACTTTAATAGCTAGCTACCATTCGATTATTACCGACTCTTTTACTACTTCTCAAAATCATTAGAATGATTCTTTCGAGTCATTCAAATATTTTTCAAAGAATTGAATGATTATTCAATTCTTAAAATCATTCTATTATGCCCATCACTATGACACGCTGCCTCGCGAATTCCCACCCTCCCAGCGTGGTGCAGCTCTAGCCTCTGAGTACGGGCAGAGTATAGCCTGAGCAAGCCTGGGACCAGACTTTGGCGAGACCCAAGATATTGCGTCATAGATCGTACTAGTACGAGGCTCATACTCTGCCTGTACTTTGGCTGTGCTCAGCATCGTCCTTGCATACGGGCCTGACAGTGACCTCCACCCCATTATTTTCTGGCTTCACGTTGCATTTAGTCAGTATGAAAGTAGGCATTTTAATAAGTATCTCACAAAAAAATCGATTTGTTCTCTTTTTAATTTTTTATTTAAACATTCATGTTAAAGAAATTGATAATAATTGTACCTTTTTAAAAGTGAAAACAGTCTTAATTTGTTTCTATTTTGTAACTTACTTTAATTAGTTTAAATTTATAAATAATTATATTTTACTAAGGAGAAATTATAATCAATAAAATAATTAAGAAAGACTATAATTATTTTCGATTATGCGATTGTGGAAATAAGACTGCCGAGGTGCCAAGTAAAAAATCTAGTAACTTTCATCGAGTACTTTTAAAAATAATCGGAAATATGATACGCTTAGTTAGCGTGCTTTTCGATTGTGTACCTTACATATTCGAGTATTTTGCATTGAAAATGCATGTGCAACATTTAAACCATAAAAGGTCGTTTTTGTGTAGCAGAATAAACTGTTGGTGGAAAATGAGCTCTAAGGGAATATGCCTTTTAACTGGAAATAGCACGGTAACCAGTCCAGCCAATAATTTCGATTCTTACTTAGCTGCTAAGAAAAGACAGAATAAAAGAATAACAAGGTCCGAGGAAAGATACTCGAGTAATCCCGGAAGAATCGAGTATTCCCGAATACACAACACAATCGAGCTACTTGATTATTTTTACTCGATTATTTTTACTTGATTGTGCCCATCACTACTGACAACAGGAGACTGGACTGGGATTATTTAAAAATATGTATATATAGGCCAATAAAACTATTTTTAATTTTTTTAATCAACAATAACATAACTTCGAGAATTTTGCGGCACACCCAAATGAGAACCATTGATTTAGACACTAGGTTAAGTCATAATTGTAATTTTAAGAGTAAAAATTCACTTCCACACCAAACACAATCATGACTGATTAATTATCCTGCTTAGTGTTGTCTTACATACAATGTTAAAACAAAATGAGCAAATTTGATCATTCTGTGCTACCCGTTCGGGTTGTACGCACTTACGCTAGTGTGTAATGGTAGGGTGATTGTGAGATGAATTGGAGAATTTACAGTTTAACGTGGGATCCGAACCACGGTGAAGGCCTGGCATTCCACACATTCACTTCACAGGTTGTGATTAATACACGTCTTGTCAGAGGTGAAGGAAGGGTTTGGCAATCTGATAAATCTGTGCTGGTACCAAGGATCCACTTTAACAATGTTGATTATATTTTGTATCTAGACGTTGTTTAACATTGAAAACAAAATGGCAGCCCTCATTCTCTCATAAAAATAACTTCAAGGTGGAGTGCTAGTGAGAGCGAGTTTAGTGCATTAATTTTGCAGTTTTTATAGCACAAACATTTTTTGGCAAAAATAAATCAAATATTTCTTCTATAGAAACATAGAGTTTAGTTTTATGCACATGCTAATTTCAACAGTTGTTGAATATCTGTCATGAGCATGGCAGCATTTGGTGACAAACTTTTTAAATAAAGAGAAAAGTTTGTCTTTACACAAGGGAGAACGTCCCATATCTTCGCAACTATTTGAGATACTAAATAGCTTACAATTTAATAATGTAGAACTAATAAATATAAAAATATTGTATCTGAAATATATTTTTATAAAACCAATAATTTCTGAACTATAAGCCAATATAATTTTTTTTATGGAGCAGTTTGAAATGTGAGATTGATTGTTGTGCACTTTGGTGGAGAGAGATGCTCCTCTTTTCTCACCGTTTCTGTAACAATGTGTAGTATTGCATCTATGTATATTTGTGAAGTGCCCTGCAACAATTAATGTCATTTCGTTTCCTAAATCTTACGAGTTTTTAGTTAATATCTTTACTATTGCATAAAAGAGAGAAAAAGTATTTGCGTTGCACCGTTCCGTTTATTTGCCTCAATATTGACAAAATTACATCTTTAAAATGTATATACATATTGAACAATTAGTCTGAATAGCTCAATAATAGAATATTGGTGCTCCACGCAAAAGATACTAGTTTGATTCCAATGTCCATATTATTTAGTAATAATTTAAATAAATATTTAAGAATTACAATCATGTTAATAATATGTTGATTTAAATCTATTGTAAATTTTTTATGAGCGTTGATAAGCTATTTTTATCAACAACGTTAGAAGAACTTTTATCTGGACTTATGAATACATGAAGAATATTTAGTAACGTTTGCAACCTATTTTTCCGCCACGATTACATTATTTATCTTGTTTAAATCATCTTTCTTTTTTTTAAGGAAGATTTGAAATCAGGCATAGTCTTAAAACTTAATTTATTATAAATAATAATGCTTATTCAGAAAACCTTTGATGTGTTGAAACGATATATTTGAGAATAATGCCTGAAACTGTAGCAATCCTACCTTAACAGTCTACACTATGGCCATATCTTATAAATATAAGCTATACCATGGTGGAACAATACAAGGTAAACTTGCTAGCTCTCAGGGTAAATGAAGAGTACCTCCATGACTATGGTGTCTTAGTGGTGATATCAAGAGAAAGAGTTGAAGCCTAAAAAACATTCGAAAATAGATCAACATTATTTTTACCCTACGTCTTATTGATAACCGATCGGGCTACCCACATATATGCACACTAATATCCACAAAGTTGATAAGGTAAAATTTATATAAATGTACCAACATGTGCGTGAATAAAGAGTGAAAAACAATTTGTGGAAAAACTATTCTGCATTTCACTGTGATTCGAAATTCGATATTATTGTCACTGGTAGTGCCATCTTTATTATTATTATTATTATTATTATTATTATTATTATTATTATTATTATTAGCACCACGTCTTACTACCCGTTCAGGTTGTACGCACTTACACTAATGTGTAATGGTAGGGTGATTGTGAGATTAAATGAAGGACCTACAGTTTAACGTGGAATCCGAACCACGGTGGAGGCCTGGCATTTCACACATTCACATGCTGTCTTGTCAGAGGTGAAGGAAGGGTTTGGTAATCAGATAACTATGTGCCGGGACCGAGGATTGAACCCCGTGACCCCCAGCACTGAAGTCTGACATCTTACCCCTAGATCGCCAAGTCACCTAGTAGTCCTATCTATTACAAGAATGACGCCTTAGATTGTGTGACTACTGGAGCGTATACAACTTTTAAAAGTTAGTGTGGATATGTGAATAAGCTGTATGGGTAGTTCGAATCAGTGAAAGTAAAAAAAAAGCTTGCCATATTTGTTAAGGTAGCCGCTTCTGCTTGTGAGAAAGTATAAAACGCTAGCAGGCCACATGGCTTAAAATACTGGTGAGTGTTTGTTTTTATAGAACTGCTTCTCAATTATGTCTATGTTTATACTCCATTTCACCCTTCACCTACAACCACCTTCTTACATGTCAATAGAAAAAAAGGGAGAGAAAACTACGAAATGTATTATATCAAGGTAAAAAGGAAAGCTCGCTGCTAGTTCTCTAATATCTTAAAATGTTCTGTTGTGAGCCTATCAAATTACTGTATTTGTTAGAGTAAGGCTAGATCTAGATACCTTTTCATCAACCCTAGTCCCATAGCTCCGTGAATATGATTAAAACAGTCGTTTAAAATTAACCAATGTCTCATTTTTTACAATTTTTTTTTTTGTTCATTAACGGGGTTGCCTGCTTGGGTATTTCAAAGCTATTTCACTAAGCACGTTGCATCTTAACTTGACGTGCCTAATCAGTCCAAGCAGTATCACACTTAGACACCAATGTACGAAATAGAAAGAGAGGGAAGAAAATGGGCAGTTCACCTGTGAGGGCTCTTTTCTATATGCTGATAAACCTTCCCCTCTTTCTCTGACGAGTTTACACAGTCACTTAAATATTTGCGCCTTGAAAACATTGACTTGCTTTTTAATTTTATCTTTTTCTTGATTTCTATTCTAGATAAACATATGCTACCATGGACATTTTTAATCTACATCCTGGCAGGAGGACTCCTGCAGGACATTTTCGTGACCAAAACCAACAACCTGTGTTTTAGATGATTTATAAAAAATACCTTCACCAAAAAACTACTTTAAGATGAAAATAATATTTGTGTGACACTGTACGACTATTTTTAGAACTATTCAAGAATGTATGGTTTTTGTTTCAGTGTTATATCTTTAAAACTCGATCGCCGAGTAAAACGTAAATTTACTAACATGGGAAAGCCAATCTTGAGCTGCCATGACGTCACAAGTAGGTAAATACCTTAATAAAAACTCAATATGTAGGGTTGTTAAATAACAAGAGCTCTAATTGAATCTTTCGACTTTATTTTGGAGTTAACCATATTTTGAAATAACTGATCATAGAATTAAATATTGCGTTAGAACTGAACGTCTGCGTGATAATTTCTTGTTTACTAAGGTGGCCCCCTTAAGTGACTGTACTGTATAATCATTGTTTGCCCGTATATTTATATCTGGATACTTTCTCCGGAAATGATTGGATATGCCCCTATCCACGACTTGCACTTGTGAGCCAGTAGAGTTTTATTTGTTGATCAGTGATGAAATGACGCTAACGACAACTCTGGAAGTGGCCTTGTTACTGGTCATACCTCACCAATACATGGGCTTACCAGGTTAGTACTGACGACCAAACATAATAATAAATGGTCTGAATCACTAACTGGTTTACATTTTGTTAAAATACATTTTATGTGTGTATTATAGGTAAAAAATTATGGCAAATTATTTGGTGCAAAAATGGGTTTTATACTTGCAACATGACCGAAAGTAATTAAGTTATAAATACATTTTCATAGGAAGGCACAGATAAAGCTACTAAATCTACTTTCACTTATTCATACGTCAAGTAATGTGATCTGCAGCGTTCACTTTCTACATATATACATTTTATATAGATTTTAAAAAATATTTCTAGTACGTTATGTTGCACAAATAATGATGTAGAGGTTAATTTGGTTTTACACAATCAATAAGAGTTATATTTAAAAAAAAGAGAAAAGGATATTCATTTTGGTCCTTCAATGCAAATAATTATTATGAAGCGATGACGCTATCACAAATTAAAATCAATGTTTTATTCCACTAACTTAGGGCAAAAAGTAGTCATGGGAGAAACAACACAAACTGATACAATAACATTTAATACAGGAAGATTATTTTATAAAATTCTAACACATTTACTGAGGTCAACATTAATAATATTTTACAATGTTATTATTGTTAATTTATTAGTAATAATAATAATATATGTAACCACTTCGGTGGCCACATGGTCTAAGGAGCTACTCTCGCAATAAACTAGACTAGTTATGGCGGGGAGATCGAGGTTCGAGTCTCGGTCGGGTGTACTGAGGGTGTTTTTTATTAAATGGCTTTCCACTCTAGCTCCGTAAAAATGCGGGTACACTTCCTCCAAATATCACCTTCCTCAAAGTATTACATAAGTGTCTAAACTAGAAAGATAGTAAGGCGTGGTGCTAATATTAAAATTTTCGAACTATTTATGTCATAAAGCAAGTAAGAAAGAATTAACACAAACTTTATTTCTATACCAATTAATTCAGCATTGTGACAACTTGTGAATGTGTGGAATGCCAGGCCTCCACCGTGGTTCGGATCCCACGTTAAACTGTAAGTCCTCCATTTCATCTCAACAATCACCCTACCATTATAAATTAGCCTAAGTGCGTATAACACCGCTCGGGTAGTAAGACGCGGTAATAATAATAATATTTCAGCATTGTAAAACAGTTTCCTTTCTAAATTATTATTATTATTTATTATCATCTAGCACCGCGTCTTACTACCCATTCGGGTTATACGCTTTAAGTACTAATTACTCTAATGGATTAGGAATTGGGTATGTTGAATTAGAGGAAGTGAACCCACATTTGCGTGGAGGGAGAATGGAAAATTATTTAGGAAAAACCACCCCCAGTTCACCCAACCGAGATTCGAACCTCGATCTCCCCGTCCTCAGCAGTCGAGCATCAACACGACTAGCGCGTTAGCCAACTACGCCACCGAGGCAGGTTCCTTTCTAAAAACAACACATTTTCGGCCATGCCAAGAATCAAACCTGTGTTCATTACTTCAGTACTACTGACAGGGCTATAGTTTGGGACGATATATTATAATCAATTATACGGTGAAAATTAAAAGTACATCTTTAAGATCGAATAGTATCCATAACCAAGTAATACAAATTTATTTTTTGTCTTATAGTTATCTACATCTATATTTACAATAATTAGCCAAATTAAACTAGGTATGTATATATTTAATTTTTTCTGTAAAAGAGAAAATACAACTCTTTAGTCAAGCAACTTCTTCTGGTCATAAACTTTTCGAATAGCGTGTCGTGGAGTGTTGCCAGGGTTAGCAGAGCTTGTTGAACTGTAACTGTGATACGTTCTTTCCCACTCTGGCCCCATTTGACCAAACATACATAGGCTCTGCTATATACACTTCACATGATAAACTATTTTCGCTGATACCTGGCCAATGAATGGTCTGCTTATTGATGATAACATCTCATATATTTGAATTTATGGATCAGTCAATTGAACAAAACTTTACAGCAAAAGAGAAATAATTATAAGGGTTTAAAAACTTTAAATTGGTTAAACAATATTTGTGTCTATTTTAAGAGTTGTCAGAGCTTTATGAATATGGTTATAGAAATGATTATAAGCAAATAATTTATATAATTAAGGTTCTATTTTTGGAGTCCGTAGTTTTTAAAGTGATCTTTGAACTTGTCTGATTTTTAATGTACAATCGGGATCTAACAAATTTTGAAACCAATTTGATAAAACAAACAAATTTCTTCAAATACTAACGTGAAGATGGAGTGGTAAAATTGAATATTATTGAAGTGAATTATTATTTATTAACACTTTCTTCATTACGTAACACTCCTAAACAAATTTAGTGTGTGAATGAATGCATTTAAAATATGTGGACGGACACTATATTCAATTAAGTTAAGCTGTAATTTTATATTCAATGGAACTGTTTTATAGTCAAACTTAGTAAGTCTCAAGTGTGGTGCTAAACTAAATACAAGATAACAACCAACACCAGAATGGAATGGGCTAGTTTTATAGTCAGACTTAGTACGTCTCAAGTGTGGTGCTATACTAAATATAAGACACCTTCCTAGACCAGAATGGAATGGGCCAGTTTCATAGTCAGACTTAGTACGTCTCAAGTGTGGAGCTATACTAAATACAAGACAACTACCTAGACCAGAATGGAATGGGCCAGTTTCATAGTCAGACTTAGTACGTCTCAAGTGTGGTGCTATACTAAATACAAGACANTCAACATCTGCTCGGGTTAGCGTGTCAACATCTGCTCGGGTTAGCATGTCAACATCTGCTCGGGTTAACGCATCAATATTTGCTCGGGTTAACGTGTCAACATCTGCTCGGGTTAACGCATCAATATTTGCTCGGGTTAGCGTGTCAACATCTGCTCGGGTTAGTGTGTCAACATCTGCTCGGGTTAACGCATAAATATTTGCTCGGATTAGCACGTCAACATCTGCTCGGGTTAGCGCGTCAACATCTGCTCGGGTTAGCGTGTCAACATCTGCTCGGGTTAGCATGTCAACATCTGCTCGGGTTAACGCATCAATATTTGCTCGGGTTAACGTGTCAACATCTGCTCGGGTTAACGCATCAATATTTGCTCGGGTTAGCGTGTCAACATCTGCTCGGGTTAGTGTGTCAACATCTGCTCGGGTTAACGCATCAATATTTGCTCGGATTAGCACGTCAACATCTGCTCGGGTTAGCGCGTCAACATCTGCTCGGGTTAGCGTGTCAACATCTGCTCGGGTTAGCATGTCAACATCTGCTCGGATTAACGCATCAATATTTGCTCGGGTTAACGTGTCAACATCTGCTCGGGTTAACGCATCAATATTTGCTCGGGTTAGCGTGTCAACATCTGCTCGGGTTAGTGTGTCAACATCTGCTCGGGTTAACGCATAAATATTTGCTCGGATTAGCACGTCAACATCTGCTCGGGTTAGCGCGTCAACATCTGCTCGGGTTAGCGTGTCAACATCTGCTCGGGTTAGCATGTCAACATCTGCTCGGGTTAACGCATCAATATTTGCTCGGGTTAACGTGTCAACATCTGCTCGGGTTAACGCATCAATATTTGCTCGGGTTAGCGTGTCAACATCTGCTCGGGTTAGTGTGTCAACATCTGCTCGGGTTAACGCATAAATATTTGCTCGGATTAGCACGTCAACATCTGCTCGGGTTAGCGCGTCAACATCTGCTCGGGTTAGCGTGTCAACATCTGCTCGGGTTAGCATGTCAACATCTGCTCGGGTTAACGCATCAATATTTGCTCGGGTTAACGTGTCAACATCTGCTCGGGTTAACGCATCAATATTTGCTCGGGTTAGCGTGTCAACATCTGCTCGGGTTAGTGTGTCAACATCTGCTCGGGTTAACGCATCAATATTTGCTCGGATTAGCACGTCAACATCTGCTCGGGTTAGCGCGTCAACATCTGCTCGGGTTAGCGTGTCAACATCTGCTCGGGTTAGCATGTCAACATCTGCTCGGATTAACGCATCAATATTTGCTCGGGTTAACGTGTCAACATCTGCTCGGGTTAACGCATCAATATTTGCTCGGGTTAGCGTGTCAACATCTGCTCGGGTTAGTGTGTCAACATCTGCTCGGGTTAACGCATAAATATTTGCTCGGATTAGCACGTCAACATCTGCTCGGGTTAGCGCGTCAACATCTGCTCGGGTTAGCGTGTCAACATCTGCTCGGGTTAGCATGTCAACATCTGCTCGGGTTAACGCATCAATATTTGCTCGGGTTAACGTGTCAACATCTGCTCGGGTTAACGCATCAATATTTGCTCGGGTTAGCGTGTCAACATCTGCTCGGGTTAGTGTGTCAACATCTGCTCGGGTTAACGCATCAATATTTGCTCGGATTAGCACGTCAACATCTGCTCGGGTTAGCGCGTCAACATCTGCTCGGGTTAGCGTGTCAACATCTGCTCGGGTTAGCATGTCAACATCTGCTCGGGTTAACGCATCAATATTTGCTCGGGTTAACGTGTCAACATCTGCTCGGGTTAACGCATCAATATTTGCTCGGGTTAGCGTGTCAACATCTGCTCGGGTTAGTGTGTCAACATCTGCTCGGGTTAACGCATAAATATTTGCTCGGATTAGCACGTCAACATCTGCTCGGGTTAGCGCGTCAACATCTGCTCGGGTTAGCGTGTCAACATCTGCTCGGGTTAGCATGTCAACATCTGCTCGGGTTAACGCATCAATATTTGCTCGGGTTAACGTGTCAACATCTGCTCGGGTTAACGCATCAATATTTGCTCGGGTTAGCGTGTCAACATCTGCTCGGGTTAGTGTGTCAACATCTGCTCGGGTTAACGCATCAATATTTGCTCGGATTAGCACGTCAACATCTGCTCGGGCTAGCGCGTCAACATCTGCTCGGGTTAGCGTGTCAACATCTGCTCGGGTTAGCATGTCAACATCTGCTCGGATTAACGCATCAATATTTACTCGGGTTAACGTGTCAACATCTGCTCGTGTTAACGCATCAATATTTGCTCGGGTTAGCGTGTCAACATCTGCTCGGGTTAGCGCGTCAACATCTGCTAGGGTTAACGCATCAATATTTGCTCGGATTAGCACGTCAACATCTGCTCAGTCTAGCGTGTCATCATCTGCTCAGTCCAGCATGCCAAAAATATGCTCAGGTCTGCCGGTAACTGATAGGTCACGGCTTAAATCCTGGCCAGGGTCTTTTTTATTAAATAGATTTCCACGTCCTACTTTCCCACTACGTAAATGCAGATACAATTCCTCTAAATATACCCTTCCTAATCCATAAAACCATTAGTGTAATTATTACGTAAGCATATAGCCGGAGCGGTTAGTAAGACAACATGTTAAAAAAATATGTTACTGAATTCAATGTACAACCAGAGTAAGGCGTCACTTTCGTGTTGGACTGGTCTGTTAATGACGGGGAGATTAGGGTTAGAATCCCAGTCGTTTTTACTGAAACTGATGTATCCTTACTATAAATTTACATGTTCACCAAAAAACTAGCGCAGAACAGAAACATGGTCACGTGACGAGCTCTAAGTCAATCACAAGATTCCCGTCTTATCAGCGCGAGCTTTTCCGCAGAAGTTAAATTATTATCTACTTTATCCGCTCTGTCTGAGATGTTCAGCACAGTAGAACCAATCAAATCTCAGGACCAACCATTTCAATTCATTGCGCATGCACATTTGACAACGCATGCGCTGTAGAGCTAGAAGCTAGCAGACAGCTTCGTTGTTCGTTGTGAGGAGATTTGAAATAACCAGTTAATGTAAAGCTTGTATCGATGTATTGGATTGAGCCACGATACATCAGTATAATTTGAAAACATCCATCGGAAGAATGATCTAAAATATATGTTTATCCACTAGAACATAAAATAGGTTGATAATCAGCTGTTTTAAAGGGTTGCAATGCATCATGGGTCAAGATTCAGCGTGTGAATTGCTGCACTACTCAAGCCGATTCTGCTTTCTATTTTCGGTGAACGTATGAATCAAGCTTTAAGGTATCTTTCCTTACAAATGTAGCCTAAAATGCTTCCTTCCTCATCCCTACCACATTAGAGTAATTATCATATAAGCGTATAACCTGAACAGGTAGTAAGACACGGTGATGAGAAAAAGATTTGAACCCCATTTAAAATAAAATAAAGTTGTAACAAATAGTTGATGTACTGTGTTTTTATATGTTTCAGAGAATACCTTTACGGGGAAAAAGGTGAACATTGTTGACGAATCAAACTGGAGAAGTAACATTGACTCCCCTAGCCCTTCTAAAATATCAGAACCAGCCAGGAGTGGTCGATTTTTTAACCCTTTCCTCAAACTGGGTCTTATAAACTCCTTCCTTGCGGGCAGCCTCCTTGGTTCAACCATAGCAAGCGGAGGTGGCACTCTGACGGCGAACAATGTTTACAATCCTTACGGTGGAAGCCTTAACTCGGCATTCACGTGGTCTTTTGGGAATGGTGGGATCTATCCGCCCATCTCTGTAGCACCCCAGTTACCTGTGTACCCTCAAAGTGGCATCCAAGGGCCAGGAGGCCTGGTTTACCCACAAGGACCGGGTCTACCTCAACAGACATTTATACCTCAACAGTCCTTTTTACCGCAACAGCCTTTCTTACCGGCAGGGACATTTCTACCTTCTGGTCAGTTCGTACCATCGGCACAGCTGCCCTTTCAAGCTCCGCTCTCTCCTGTAAGCAAACAAAAATGAAATCAGTTGCCCTTACAAACCCTATTCCCTTCTTTAAATAAACATAACTGAAAACAGTTGCAACCCTCATTTTTGTTCCTGAATTATTTTAGCGTGCTCTGAACAAAAAATTGTGCGTACCCTTGGGGGTACATGCATCACAGACTGAAACTACCAACGTGGGATATGAAACATACTGAGTCATCCAATACTAGGATTGGAATCCTTTGACATAGTAATTACCATTTCTTATAAATACAAAAATGTATCCTTAAAATGAAGTAATAAACGTTTAAAACCCCACACACTTGAAGATATCTTACACATTTCCTTAACCAGTTCTAGCTAAAATTATTATTTTTTAGTTATTTTGTGATATTGTGGATGATATAAAATATATAAATTTATACTTTTTCATTTATTTGGGGTATTTAACGTGCACTTTCTGAATCGACTGATTATATCAGCACACGAGAATTTCTATGAACGTGAGCGAAAGGACCTAACAATTTTGCTGGGAAAGGTATTTTCACATACATTCCAGGGTTCTTTTACATGCAACCATCAACATGGGACTGACGGCTATACTTCCCCTCCGAAGGAAGTTTTGTTAAGGATTATTATCACTCAAGAAAAATCTGTCGACCCCGGCTGGATTTGAACCCACTAACATCGGGTCCTGAGGCAATATAACGATAGAAAAGACACATATGATTATTTCAAATGAAAGTTAATACATGTTTATAAATAGCGTTTCATTAATGAATCCGACACCTTAGCTCATTTGGTAACGTGTCTGCCTAGTGGGCTAAGGGTCCTGGGTTCGATTCCTGATATGAATGAAAATTTATCTTTGATGTAAATATTCACATTGATAAATTAACGAACAAAGACTGGCTGTTGTGCCTGTCCTAGTCTTGAGTTATATTATAAGTCATATGAAGCTACGATAGGCCTAGTAAGCTGATAGTGAAAAATATATGGCTTTAATAAAAAAAAACTGACCCAGGACACAGGCTGGAGACAGTAATGAATGTAAAATTCTATTCATGACATTTGTATAGTTTATTAATTTGCTTTAGGCAACAGCCGTATGATTAATATATAGCTCTTGAGATGGAACGATAAGAAACGCTTGCTACTAAAATCGCAGCAAATGACCATACAGTCGCGTGAAATGTGAATGAATCAGGCGTAAAATGTCGCTACATCTAACAGCACAAGTGAGTAAAATCTTATGAAAACATGAGAAAATGCAACAATAATTGACCCTTGTCGACATTGTACAAAACCTTTCGCGCCATTTCACACCGGGTAACTATCGCCCGGCAACAATCGCTGGGTGACTGTCGCTTTGTTGAATTAGCAGGTTAGCACCGGCAGCTTGAATTGCTCAGAAAAATCTGTATCAACATAACCAAAGTCCATATCGGGCCACGTGGTGTAGTGGTTAGTGGACCTGGCTACGAGCCTAGGGGTCCAGGATTAAATTCCCGGTTGGTACCTTGAATATTTTTCCTGAAAGGGGAATTACCCCAATGGTCACCGGCGTTTGGTTAATTAGGTTTTAGTTAGTTTGTAAGTGTTCCCTCATACTATCATCAACATAATCGGGACATGGAAAGAGTCTCCACGGAAAGAAGGTACTATTAGTACATTCGGGCGTCCCCTGGACAACGGTACATTAGTATTAGTACTGGATAATCTTTCCATAACCTGGGCTATCAATAATGTAGCCCAGACGTGTAATATTATTATTACCAGAGTACATGGAAAATATTGGTCAGCTGTGATGGATTCGGAGTACGAGGTTATTTTTCTGTGGCTTCTTAAGACGAGTGTGAATATTTTATAATAATAATAATAATAATAATAATAATTATTATTATTATTATCATCGCGTCTTACTACCCGTTTGGGTTATACGCAATTACGCTAATGTGTGCTAGGGTGATTGTGAGATGAAATGAAGGACCTACAGTTTAACGTGGGATCCGAACCACGGTGGAGGCCTGGCATTCCCCACATACAGAGGTGAAGGAAGGGTTTGGTAATCAGATAAATCTGTGCCGGGACCGAGGATTGAACCCCGGCCGCCAGAACAGAAGTCCAACACCTTACCCCTAGACCACCAATATTTTATAATCATCCATATATTATTGAGTGGTTTTAAAAAAGTTTTCTTCTACAGCACCTGTACAAGATTTGACTTTAAAAAAAAATGCCATGGCATCATCCCTCAATCGAGAGCCATACTAACAGAGTGGATGCCCTCTATTGTCGAATATAGTGCCAATTTCAGCACAGCGAGCCTTCCATCCGTTAATCTCTGTTTTATATATCGGAACCGTTACTTTTTCACTCTAGTATCTTCTCATTTATACTCATGAGACTGAGTTTTACCCCTTTACAGACCCACTGCTTCACAGAAAGATCTAAAAACGCCGGGGATCGAACCACAGACGAAAACAAACACACAATAGATAACCAAATAGAAAAGGATATCCTTCCGTATCACGAACAAAATTCAACCAACAGTGTCGATGATCGTGGGCTCAAACCAAGCCAGGGTCGACGCATTTTTCCCGAGCGATAAAAATCCGTAGCACAACTTACTTCGGAGGGCAATTAAAGCCGTGCCATGTCGATTGTGGCGTATAAAAAAATACCTGCAAGGTATGAGAAAATATCTTTCTTGGCAAATATGGTAGACCCTTTCGGTCTCGCTCATAGAAATTATCGTGTGCTGATATAATCAGTAGGTTCAGAAAGTGCACGTTAATATTAAATATCTCAAATAAATTAAATGAAATAAACAGGTAGCTTAAGGGTTGGTACAACTTGGGAGACTTTCCGGAAACTGTTGCCCTGTGTGAATGAAACAATATATTATTATTTATTATTATTAGCACCGCGTCTTACTACCCGTTCGGATTATACGCACTTACGCTAATGTGTGTTTAATCATGTGTTTATATTGTTTTGTTCAATCCTCGGTCCCGGTACAGATTTAGCTGATAGCCAAACCCTTCCTTCACTTCTGACAAGACGTGTATTAATCACAATTTGTGAATGTGAGGAATACCTCCACCGTGGTTCTAATAATAATAATAATAATAATAATAATAATAATAACCACAACATTAGATAGAGCCATAAGTTCCAGATCTTCTGCGGCTGATACGAAAATATGTGACATGAACGTGGTGAGTTTGAAACTCAAGTATTTGCTAAGGGAGGAATGAAGTCAGAGGATTTATCTTAAAGCCCCATTCACAAGGGTGAAGTTTTCACGCTTGGTTTGATAGAGAATCTTTTACTCGAATTTGAGATGGATGGAACCGTTCACGCAACTATTAACTACAGTTTGTAGTTCAGCCATTCCTGAAACAAGGTTTGTAGTTCAGAAGTTGTAGGAATACAATTTGTAGTTCAGTAGGTATAGAAATACAGTTTGTAGTTCAGTTGTTATAGAGATACAGTTTGTAGTTCAGTAGTTATAAAAATACAGTTTGTAGTTCAGTAGTTATAGAAATAGTTTGTAGCTCAGTAATTATAGAGATACAGCACTTATTTTTTAACACCACGTCTTAATACCTGTTCAGGCTATACGCGTATCTACTAATTTAACTAATCTAATGAGCTAGGGATGAGGAAGGTTGAATTTAGAGGAAATGTACGCCCATTTGAGTAGAGGTAGAATGAAAAATCATTTTGGAAAAATAAACACCCTAGGCCTCAGTACACCGAACCGGGATTCGAACCCCGATCTCTGTGTGATCGGCACTCTAGTCCAACACGAGAGTGACGCCTTAGACTATGCGGGCACATAAGCATATAATATACTAAATTAAGTACTGGATTAAGTAGTAATAAAAGAGTTCACAGGAACACTCTTTAAATGATGATCCAGGGACCGTAGGAAGGGGGGTATGGTTTTGCATGTGCGTAAAATGTAATAAATATTCAATAAAGTTAAAAAATATATAGAACACTGTTTTTATTGGGTTGAATAAAGGGTTTTTTTTAAGTATGGCATAAATGATCGCTAGGGACATGACGTCAAGGTTTGTTACTAGTTACTAGATCTACTTTCACTTATTCGTAAGTCAAGTCATGTGATATTCAGCTATCACTTTTGAGAGATGTTATTTATAGACTAATTATAAAATTACACAAATAACATAGTCAAATATGATCAATGTCGGCCGCAAAAAAATATATTATAATATATGTTTGTATTTTATTAAAGGTTATTCCTTCTAATATTCTAGTGTTCCTAATTTCTCCCAGGTTTCCATGATAGTTACTAGTTTTGTTTAGTAGTTGGTTTATACACTTAAAACATCAATCGTGTGTAAAGGGCATAACAGTATTATCCTATGACACACACTTTTCCAGCTAGTATTTCACTATCCAGAAACACAGGTTGAGTGTAGAGTTGGCCGGGAAATGTCATTAGGTCTGTCGACAAGAATGTCCTCTTTATGTTTACTTAGAACATCCTTTTATGTCCCTATCTTTGGTATCCATCATAATCCTCCTAACGATGCTTTTAGGAAACAGTAATGTCTTGCAACATTCACAGCTCAAGTTGAAAATGAAGAAAGTTGAAGGCGGGGAATACCCTTCTAAACTAGAATTCCTAGTGGTTCCTGTAATTCTTGACACTTAATTTATAAACTCTTGAAAATACTCTTCAATAAACAGTTGGTGAGCGAATCTTAGAGGTAATCATACTACGTCTCTGATATTATCTGAGCTAGGAGAATATATTAATGTGTTTTTGTGTGTGTTTGTAATTAAATAGTTCTCGAACAAAACTTGTATAACAGATAATAATGTTTAAAGACTTATTTTATTTGATAAAAATATGTTTTATTTTTATTATGTTTACACAATGCATTGTTTATGTAAATGCGACTTCAAGTCTTCTACATCGTTTGCAAGGTAAGATTTTTATGTCTTTTTTTTAAGTCATCATTTCACTGTTTTATTGAATTTTTTATTATCAGGATGCTAAGAGTTTTCAAGCTAGTTTGAAATTAATATTAATATGTTGGGTTTTTTTGTTGGAAAACTTTATGTTACCTCTGGATTAAAAAAACCTATGTTATAAAATAAATCTGGTCGGTGACTTTACTTGAAATGTATTTACTAAGCATTATAACTTGAAAAAACATCGGATAAGGAACGCTTTCCTTTACTTTTTGAAAAAGGTTTTTTATATAATAAAACAATACCAAAGAGCATTTTTAATCACAATAAGGGCAGTAAATAAAAACACAAGACATATAAATATAACGATTATATGTATAATGTAATACACAATTATAATAAACCCACCTATTGAAAAGAAAAACGTTCCAACAAGAAGTTTCTTTCATGATGCAATGTTCATTGGGACAAGTTATATTTATAATATCCTAAAATACCTATTTTATAATAAAAGTTCGTTTGTATATATTAATTTAAATACGATACTGGCCATAAACTAACCCAACAAATCTAGCCTGCCATATTTCAAACAAATTAAAGGGGGACATAATAAATATGTATTTAGAGTTTCAATGATTTTTCTGCAACCTTGTCACGTACAACGAAGGAGTAAGTGTTAACCAACATGGCTAAATGCTAGTGAGATATTATATTTTTTTCGCTGATTAGGTAAATACTGTCTCATTTAAGAAACCAATAATTTTAATGTGCACTTATCGGTTACCGATATGTGTTTATTGTGAATTATGATTTTTGGAGTATTTTCTATTAATACAAACAAATTCACTAAAAAGAGGTATTTTCATATTACCCAATATTTAAAAAAGTTAAATATCGTTTGAAAACTACTTAATATTTTCATTAATCAAAACTAATTTGAAATATATATTAAAGTTTTTAAGGGACGTATGGGGAGGGATAGGGAAAGGGGGGTAATAATTTAAACTAATATATGCATGGGAGTATTTCTTACTTATGTCTGTCCCCATGTTTGTCAGTCCGTCTATCTTTGGGGCTAGAAACGAAATGGTTTAGTGAAGAAATTCCCACGAACCCCCCAGGGGTCCATAAAATCATCCAGAAATTCCATGTCTTAACTTTATATTGTTTTTAGATCGTATATTATTTTATATAATAGGGTCAATCACTGGTGTATGCTAAACACAATGGAGATGCGTTCCCATGCAAAATCCTGACGAGAGAGATTAAAAAATTAGTTATTATAACTAATTTATCCCTATTATATACTATACATTTTTTATTATCAATTTTTTATATTATTTATCCTTCATCAAGGGGTCGTAGAACCTATTGTTTCATAGTTAGGTGGTCCACGTGACTAAGAAGTTTGAGAACCACTGGCTTAATGGATTCGGATCAAACTTGACCTATAAATCTCATATGATCATACCTCAGGGCATTTTTAATTTTTTTATTCTAGCACTTAAATTAAGGGTAGTTTACAAATTAGTGACAAATATTTTATTTTTTTCGGGGAAAAGCTTGCTTAGTGGTTAATTACTGTAGATGTATTTTTGGAAACTCAAAATTTCTCAAAAATTTCTTTGGCGATTCTGTTTAAATTTTCTTTTGGGGTTAGTCTGAAATGGCAAATAACAATTTATACATTTTTAGGGGGGAGGGGTATTCATTATGGGGTAGTTTTACTTATGATTGAAGGTTGAAGCTTTTGTGACAAACTGCTTAGTAATTTTTAAGTATGTATGTTGATTAATTTCGGTATTTTGCAATTTCATCATAGTTAAAATATAATGTTTTTCACCACACACCAAAGTTGTCAGACTAATAATATAATTTAGGCTTCAAATAAACTTTGAACTCTTATGTTTGTGGTGGGAAAATAATGAGTACTGGTAAAGTATTGCAAATAAGCTGGAAATATTTCTGTATATTGCATATAAACAGTAATTAGTGAATCATTGTTCATGTTTAGAATTATTATTATTATTATTATTAGCACCACGTCTTACTACCCATTCGGGTTATACTCACTTACGCTAATGTGTAATGGTAGGGTGATTGTGAGATGAAATGGAGGACCTACAAGTTTAACGTGGGATCCGAACCACGGTGGACGTCTGGCATTCCCCACATTCACAAGATGTCTTGTCAGAGGTGAAGGAAGGGTTTGGCAATCAGATAAATTTGTACCGGGACCGAGGATTGAATCCCGGACCCCCAGCACCTTACCCCTAGACCACCAGGTCATGCCATGCTTAGCAAAATACAAGAGTTCATTTGCTGAAGATTTTTAATTGCATACATAAATGTTTAAATTTCAATTTGTAAATATCTTGTTTGATCTATTCACGTTAATTCTTTCCAGGATTTTCAATTTTTTTTTAGACTTTATAACTTATTCCCTTTTTAGCATTTTTAAGGTCATTATATTGGTCATATCCATAAAAATTTGAACCACGGTTGTATAAAATTATTTCAGAACTATCTATATATGTAAAGGTGTATTGTTACCGGGTATTTTTCTGTCAAATAAATGTAAATAAAATTAATCTAATATTCTTATACATATTTTTGGCACCGAATTTTTCTATGAATTAGAGTTATACGCTTATGTACTATTTACACTAGTGTTTTATAGCTTAGGAAGGCTATATTTAAAGGAAGGGTACCAGCATTTGCGTGGAGAACCTAAACATACCTTTTGTAAAAACCACCCTCAATACACCCAACAAAGATTCGAACCTCGATATCCACGTCATTGGCAATCTAGGATATTGCTAGAGTAACACCTTAGACCATGCGACCACCAAAGTAGGTTTTAACATGTGAAAATATCTCATGGAACAATCATTAATTTGTTTTTTATAGTAATTTTAAACATCTAATAAAAGAAAATATGTTAAATTTAAACAATTTTTATTATTTTATTATATCAAGCTAATAAACGTGTGCAAGATTAATGACATGACTGATTTTAAATAATCTATTTATTTTACAGTACCTTTATGATTCGATGGTTCAAAGATGATTGATTAAAAAGAGCTAAAATATATATCACTTCAAAGCTATCCACAAATGTGGAAAAGTTTAACGTTCTATCCTCTTACAAATACATTTAGATACGAATTCAAGATGAGGTCAAAATTACATTATGTCTAATTTAAGTTGGGTTGAGTAAAAATATAGGTGACGCGTACTGTCAAGACGTTATTTCTAATTGGTTATAAAATTCTCTAATAGAGGAAACTATTTTATTGGTTTATTTGTGGTATTAAACGTTCACTTTCTGAATCGACTGAATATATCAGCACATGATTTATAGACTAACTTAAATCTAGAACAGACAAAACATCCAGTTCCCGGCCGTTAATTCCTCACTGTGAAAGGGGAAACTTACATTTAATCAATGATAAATTTATCAGCCATGCCAGGAATCGAACCCGGGACTCCTAGATCAGTAGACAGACACAATACCAAATGAGCTAAAGTGCATGACTTATTCCTGCTATTATAAGATGAGTCTAATCAACTTTTTTTTATTTTAGTACCGCATCTTACTACCCGTTCGGGTTATACGCCTATGTACTAATTACAATAATGTGTTAGGGATTTTGAAGGTTGAATTTAGAGGAAGTGTGCCTGCATTTGCGTTGAAGAAGATTGAAAAACCATTTGGGGGAAAAACCACCCTCAATGCACCTAACTGTGATCGAACCCCGATCTCTCTTTGTCTTTGGGTGTCTAATCTATTTCGAGATTAGCGCCTTAGACCATGCAGCCACCGAAGTGGGTCTAATCAATCTTGTTCAATGTTACTGGTCATAAGAATCATTAGTAAATAGTTGCATAATTTGCTTTAAGCCCTGCAGGGGGGATTGTGAGGGAACTAGG
>CABFOW010003963.1:0-64155 GCA_902141385.1 Timema californicum
AATGGTCAAATATTCGATTCAAAACTCTGAATAGTAAAATTGAATAGTTAAGTCATAAATTTCTTTAAAATCGTGTCCAGGCCTGTAAGTTTACAGCAGCACGGAAGCAGTTGGCGCTAGATAAGCGGGTAGCTAGATAAACTGTCGAGAGTTAAAAATACTCTTATCCTCTCTTTAGTAAGAGGGAACGGGGGAATACGTTGTTAGCAGAAAGCAAGAGGTTGTGGCCTGCCTTAGGGTTGAAAGAAGGGGGAGTTTTTTTTATAAAAGCTGGTGGAGAGACAAATAGTTGTTGGGAGTCATGGGACTCTTGTTCTTTTTACAAGTGAACATTTAGAGAAGGTTAGATATAGCCACTAAGGGGGCATTAGGCAGTATTGCATTTGTGTGTGCTTGTCGGTCTGTTGTTAAGTGATGGGGAGGTTAACCAGACATAAGAAATTACAAGGGGTGTCGATTCTAGATAACATTTGAGGGGTTTCATATGCTTGACAACACTTAAGGGGTGTCATGCCTAGATAATATTCAAGGGGTGTCAAGCGTAGATGACTAAAGGCATGTCAAGCCTAGTTAACATTTAAGAGATATCAAACCTAAATACAATTAAGAAGGTTTCAAACCTAGTATACAATTTAGAAGTTTTCAAACCTAGCAAACATTTAAGGGGGGTCAAGCCTAGATAACATTTAAGGTGTTTAAAGTCTGTAGAACGTTTAAGGGGTGTGTCAAGTTTAGGGAACATTTAGGGGTCAAGAACTAATTCTATCATTCATTACTGTTTTGTTTTAGTAAATGTAGTGTTGTATAACATGAAAGTGTCAGTGGTATGAACTGATGCTAGTAATAACATTTAGTATACAGCCAGTCCCTGTAATGAACGAAGTGAAGGTGTTGCTTGTAGAGTCAGTTGTTTGCTTGGCAGACTGAGGTGCAATAATACCTTCTGGCTTAGTAAGAAAAGCAACAGGAAACTACTGCACTCCTAATTTACCTAGTAAGCCTTTTCAGTGCTCTAAAGGCTTTCAGCTGACAGTGGAATTGTTTAGGATCCAACCAAATTTTGGGTTGAGTATTAATCAACACAGAAACAAAAGTAGGACTTGCATATTAGAAAATGAGAACTTAATTAATCACCCCATTATTTTACCCTTTCTAATAATAATAATAATAACAATAACATTTTAATCCAAGGATATAATTATAATCTATACACTGACCAGTCAAACATTCTCCATGGAATTTTTTAATTTAAATTTCTCTCAAAAACTTATCACAAAAATTAAAACATTTGTGAAACCTTTTGTCTTAAAAACGGTATAAAAGGTTCCTCTCTATTTCCTGAAATTTTGTTTTATTAATACCAGCTCAAATAATAATCTTTTGAAGTAATTTTTTGTATTTTGCCAACTTAAGGTGGGAGTTAAATGCCTTTCACTCAAACACTTTAAATTCTAGCCTGGTGAATGATCAGAAAACTTGTATTCACTCATCTACCCTCTGTGCCATCCACTACCTACCTATTTTACGGAAGGACATCGGCCTCTCACAATAGGCAACAACAACCCTATTATATAATATCTCAAGCACTGTTGCCACTTTGCAGAACATTCACACACAAAAAAAGAGAATGTTGAACTTTGTATATATTTTAATTTTCGGTGTTTAAAATATATATATATATGTTTTATATATATAATATATATATATATATATTTATATGTTTAATATATATATAATTATGTTTTATGTATATGTATATATATTTAATATATATATATATCACTACGTCTTGTTATTCCAATGAGTAAGGTAGCCTTTTAGAGGTAATTTACCCGCATTTGCATGGAAGGAATTTGGGAAACAATTAAGGAAAAACCCATTCTCAGTAGACCTGACTGAAATTTGAACTCCAATCTCACTGTCATTAGTAAGCTAGACTAACACGAGAGTGATGCCTAGACAAATTGGCCAATGAAGCGGGTTTGTCGACGTTTGAAATAACATATTACACTTAACGAAATTGTACATCTTTGTAACAAAAAATGGGTGACCTGGCGGTCTAGGGGTAAGGTGTCAGACTTCTGTGCTGGCGGCCGGGGTTCAATGCTCGGTCCCTGCACAGATTTATCTGATTGCCAAATCCTTCCTTCACCTCTGACAAGACATCTTGTGAATGTGGGGAATGCCAGGCCTCCACCGTGGTTCGGATTCCACGTTAAATTGTAGCTCCTCCATTTCATCTCACAATCACCCTACCATTACACATTATTGTAAGTGCGTATAACCCGAACGGGTAGTAAGACGCGGTGCTAATAATAATAATAATAATGTAACAAAAAATAACCAAACTAATTAGTTGATTAATTTTTTTTAGCGCCTTGTCTTGCTACCTATTGAGGTTATACACCTATGTGTTAATTGAACTAAGGGGTTAAGGATTAGGAAGGCTTAATTGAAAGGAAAGGTACCTGCATTTGTGTGGTGAGAGAGTGGAAAACTGTTTTGTAAAAACCAACCCGAGATTAGCACGTTAGATGACACGGCCACCAAAACGGGTAGTTAAATGTTGAGTAATGGCTACCAGCCAAGTGTGTAATAAGATGTGGTGATAAAGAAAAGTAGAATATAATACACACAACAAATAAATGAAACCATTTGGTACAAATACACAATATAGTTTTCAACTTTTCTTTTGACATCACATGTGCTGAATTAAAAGGAAGTTCCTTCAACGAAACCTGTTTTGGTAATCGAATAGTCTAGGTGTCACTCCCACAATAGATTAGACTGCCGATGACAATATCGGGGTACAAATCCCGGTTGAATGTTTTGAGGTTGTGTTTTTCCTAAATGGTTTAACACACACACTCCCTCTAAATTTAACCTTCCTCATTCCTAACACATTTGCAAAATTTGTTCATATGATTTATAAACCAAACGGGCAGTAAGATGTGGTTTCAAAAAACACATTAAAAATTACAATTCACAGGAATAAAACACAGGGATTTTGTCTTTGCGTGCCACTGCTCTTTTATCTGGTCATCCTGGCTCGTCTCGTATTCAGGGTCATCTTTTACTAGCTGATGTGCTGAGTCTAGTCAAGTTATGGTAATGGGTAAAAGTAATATTAGTTATTCATTGTTACATCAAGGTGAGATCAGTAATCTATGGTGATTTTGAGTGAAATACAATTATAAATATAAATATGTCATTTTGTTTAAAATTAATTTTGTATTTTTTTGTTTTTATTAGGGGAAAGAACTGATGTGAAGAACGCTTATTTCTGTTTTTCACTCATAACACCCCAACTAATTTGTAGATATCTACCAAAATTGAATTACACATACATTCGCCGGTTTTGTTTTTGATCTCCCTTTTTAAAGGAAGAATATTCGAGGTAAAATAATGAATTTTTTGTGTAAGTTTGGAGCTATAAAAGAATCACAATTCTACTAGCTGCACTGAATAAATGCAATGAGCCTTAAGGCCCAGACACAAACTCCGTATTCGTAGGTCCGTGGTCCGTACTCCATGCCCCTGGTGCATAAGAAATTCTACTCGCGATTACAGTCTCAATATCTGTAATCACGTGACCGTTTCAACCAATGAGATAGTAAGAGAATCCAATCAAAAAATTCGAAAGAAAATAGTCTACAACACAGAGCGTGCGTCAAGTTGTCAGCTGATCAAAGAAACCAAAAACAACTTTATTGAGAAAACTTCCAGTATTTATATTAAAATATAGGTTAAGAACAATCACAATAAATGTATTTATAACTTTATTCTAACTATCAAACTTTAAATAATAAGTGTTTGCAATAGCCTGAAAATGCTAAACAGATGTAGGCCTACTAATATTTTGGAGGAAAAATCGCTAGTATCCATAATTTATCAATTACAAAAAATTAAATGACTTTAGTAAGTGGAGTATAAACCAAATAATAGCAGTGTTGAACCTACAAAAGCAAAACCAATATTTCTGAAAACTTGGTATTTCTCAGAAAAGAATTTCCTAGAAGCTGCTCTTCCTGGGGTGTTTAGATTTTTAGAAAATTGTTTCTGGAATAGGTCATTTTGTATATGTTTCCATAGCGACGGATTCTATCACTGCTATTCTTTCTTTATTTCAAGGCGCATGCACATATTTATTCGGCTGTGATTGGTAGTCTGTATAAACGAGTCCGTAGAAAGTTAAAGTTGGGCAACTTCTACGGAGTAATTACTTGCGGATAAGGACTCTGTGGCCAGAGCAACCTGATATTGTAGCATCAATTTATTACGGACCACAGAACTACGGATATAGAGTCTGTGTCAGGGCCTTTATTCTGACAAGAAAATATTAAAACCTACTGTGTATAAACTAGTCTAAAGTACTTTGGAACATAATAAAAGAATGGTTGCGAAAATGAACAAACAATTTATACCATTTTGACAAAACATGGAAAGCATATTATACTACTCACATAGATCATATTTAATGTATTATGAAATTTTTCATATCAGCTTAGGTGTCCAAAATTTGGTAGAATTTTAATTTTAACAGATTTGATATTTTTTTGAACCATCCTGTAAATACACATTCCATTTAAAACAAATACATTATTTTGATTTCTATCCTGTGGTGGCAAATCTTAATCTTACCAAGTGTGTCAAACATTTTTCGGTCCGAATTTAATAACATTTAGTTGGGGACATAGTATTATCTTAGGACGTAATTTACTAAATATTATTTTGTCCCCAATTCTTTTTTTAAAGTTATTTATTAAAAAATTATGTCATTCACAATGGTTACATTATTTTTGTAACCTATATTTACTGATTCACCATAGACCATCCTAATGTTTTAGTTATCCAATTTTAACTAAACTAAGTATACATATATAATAATAATTATTACTATAACTATCAAGGGTTCTATCTTACGACAAGTCAATTCCTTTTGTCAGTGAACTTAGTTCCCCAATGCGTCCTATCCTCTACCCCCTCCTTCAACTCCCAGAATTTTCTTCTTTCCTTCAAGTCATCCAATATTTGAATCCTCTTCCTTCCTACGTTCCTCTTTCCCCCAACATTTCCTTGTATGACGCCGTTTAGAAGAAAGTGTCTCCTAAGGATGTATCCAATCCAGTTTGCTTTGTTCCACAGAATTAAACCTAAATGGTTCTCTCTCACCCACTCTTCTTAGGACTTCTTTATTCGCCGCCTTGTCTGTCCATCTGATATTTTAAATTCTTCTCCAGCACCACATTTTAAATCTCTTCAAGCTTTTCTTTTCCATCTTCTTGAGAGTCCAATACGCATATAAAACTTTAAATACATTAATAACACATTCAAATAGTTTTCCAGAAATTCATATTTTGAGCAATAATTTTCAATGCATAGAAGAGTGAGTTGATTGAATTTCCCTCAAGGCATTGTATAGCTTACATTATCTACTCGTATAATAAATACTGTATATTAGTAAACAATATGATTTTGTCCCTCCTGTCCATAATAACCGACGCAATAGTGTAAGAGCTATATTATAAATCTTTCAACAATTCCTTGAAAATGAAGAAAATATAATATAATAGTAACTATTGGTTTTACCATCGCTTTTTAGGCTTATACTAGCAACGTGCGATTTAAAGAATTTCTACCCATTTATTTTATTATATTATACACTGATTCAATACTAGGATACTAGTAGGAAAAAAAGGTCTCTCATAAGGCCCTTCCAATCAAAATCAGCCAACTCTTTCTAAAGGAATTTGCAAACCTAATTATATCTTATTGTATTCTACCAACTTGATCGAATTCAAAATAAAATTCTGTTCGATAAATATTGTAATATTCTATAAAAAATTTACATATTTAAATTAATCTAGATCACCCACAAATTATACAGTTATAACACCTTTTGATAGTTCTTAGTATTAACATCAATTGATGCTTTAATTGTTTTTTTTCTTTCGTGAAGTAATGGCGCGTTGCACTTATATTATAGATTAGGATCCAAACATTTAAGCTTTCTTGGAACTCTTCTAAGTACAATTTCTGGCAACACACACTCCTAAAAAACTTTTTAACTTTTGGAGAAATTAACTGACTCCATTGTCATCTTTCTTTATTTTGTCTATGAAAAGAGGTGTTTTCTCGTCATTGTTAACAACTAGAAAGCATTTGTCCGCCTGAGCTTTGTGTAGATGTCCCTGGACCTGAAATACACTAATTTAAATCTGGTGATATATAAAAGTTTTTGTTGGATGTATAAATATACTCTTTCTAAATTACTAATACATTGTAAACTATTTATAGAAAAAGAATTGTGATACTGAAATAACTTTTATCAATGTGCTAGGGACGAGGGAGGTTGGATATAGAGGAAGTGTACCCCCAGTTGCATAGAGGAAGAGTGAAAAGCCATTTAGGGAAAAGTACCCCCAACTGGGATTGAGCCCCAGTTCCACCACCATCGGCATTCTAGTCTAAGGCAAGAGTGATGCCTCGGGCTTAGACCATCCGGCCACCGAATAATTCAATCGAAAAGTTTTTAAAAATTGTGCCGGAGGTGTTTTAGTCCGAAAAGTTTTTGAAATTTGTGTCGGAGGTGTTCTAGTAAAGACCTCCCAGGATATCGCTTCCATTTAAACACACGGGGAGGTCCTTTACGTTAAGTTGATTGTGATCCCAGCATAAGTGAACGTTACTTGAAGGGTATCACATGAGCTAGCCAGCCAATCAATATGCGAGTGACGTCAACAGGGCTATTTAGTAATTCATTTGTTGGTTTTATGACCAATGTTTACTCTTTAGCATAAGTTATAGTGATCAGACATTGAAACAAAATAATTAAACTAAAATAGGAAAGCTAAATTTATCAAATAAGTTTAGTAATAGATATTTATTATATTGATTGAAAACTGTAAACATTCACAGATCATCACTGTACAACTAGTACAAATCACAGATCATACTCGAGAATGAAGGTGTTTGGTGCGAGTTGTTAAGTTACGTGAATTGTGATCACACATCTGTTTTCTTAAGTTACTCTAAGCGGACGCTATGTTAAGTTAAAGTTAAGCTGGTGACCTGGCGGTCTAGGGGTAGGGTGTCAGACTTCTAAGCTGGCGGCCGGGGTTCAATCCTCGGTCCCGGCAAAGATTTATCTGATTACCAAACCCTTCCTTCACCTCTGACAAGACATCTTGTGAATGTGGGGAATGCCAGGCCTCCACCGTGGTTCGGATTCCACGTTAAACTGTAGGTCCTTCATTTCATCTATCAGTCACCCTACCATTGCACATTAGTGTAAGTGCGTATAACCCGAACGGGTAGTAAGACACAGTGCTAATAATAATAAATAATAATAATAATAATAAAGTTAAGTTGATCGTGATCCTGGCATTACTCGTCAGAGTGATGATTAAATAAACAATTAAAACCAGTTTATTAGCAAGAATTATCTAAAACTATGCAAAAAAAACCAACTTCTTTCATACGATCCTTAAGTTAAATATTTTGTTGGGTTTTATGAAAAATAAATACTGTCAACAGTTAGACATCGATAAAACTGTTTATTTATGCCTACCGGCCTACGTATTGTATATTGTTTGTTTGTTTAGAATCGATCAAGGTAATGTGATCACTTAGTAAGTGCTATCAAGTTTAAGAATCAAATAACAGCTTGCTAATTCATAATTTGTTTTTAAATAGATTTTAACTAAGAGTTTTTTTTAAATATGTTATTGAAGTAATTGCAAAAATATTCAAACGTAGTCCTGACTAATAAAATGGGAATGAATAGATTCCCAGAGTCGAAAATATGTTAATGTTTTAATATAATGTATTATCAGAAATCAATAGGTCGCAAGAATCGAATTTGTTTTGTTTTCTTTGTGAAGATAAATAATAAATATAAAAGAAAGCAATAATAAAACATACTTAGGCATTATTGAGTTCACTATTTCCAATGTATGTTTAATTGTTAAGCATGTTATTTTAGTCTTTATTAAAAATATTCCTTTGTATTTTTATTTTTGCAATCTTAATAAACTAAATTATAATCTTTCAATGTTGATTAAATTTGATCAAAAGATAACTAGGCCTAATCTGTTTATTCTACATGTTTTTTTCAGAAACTTCACTCATTCTAACAACACTTTTAAAAATAACTAAAAGACACTCAAATTTTGATTGATTTGATTTCTAAACAATAAAATGAGAATAGTTTGTTTAATTTGCCTGGATTTTAACCTGTATTTTGTGATGGGTTGTTGGGGTTGATTAAAATTGAAATCATGATTAAAATAAATCTTAATTTACAGTTAGGCCTATATTGTGTAATGTAGATCTATTTGTAAATCATTAAAATTTCTAACAATTTGTTAGGATTCGGATTTGGGAAATAGTGGATTCGACCCATCTAATATTTAATGATTATATAATAATTATTTTGATATTTTCATAAGCTTAATTTTTATAGAAAAAAACTCTAAATTACACTAACAGAGCACTGAACACACCATTGATACTTGACACCTCTATTGAAGTCATTGTTGGAAACATTTTGATTTTGTTAGGAATTCTCCTTGTTCATTCTCTACAAATACTGACAACTCTGTAAAAGGTTAGGTGACTGGTACTAATAAAGCTTGCAAGCCAGACAAGCAAAAAGGATAATGAGTGGGACCCACAAGGGCTTTGTTATGTTGTTCGCGAAGTTAAAGAGAGGGTGAAGAGGAGGAGGTGAAGTAAGTAGATTCAACAATCTTGAAGACATCCGAGTAGCACAGGTTAAGCTTAACCGTGTTGCTACGTTGTGTCAAATGCTAGAACTACAGTTTAATATTGGTCTGATGGAAGAATCACACGTGATAATTCTTTGTGTCTAAAGTATGCAAAGAAGGAATTAAAAATTCCCTAAAATAATGCTTGTTGTTTATAGAGATTTTTCTAAACTAATATATAAAGTAGATTTAAATATTTTTATATTAATGTAATTTTAATTTTTATTTAAAAAAAAAGAAAGAAAACAACAATGATTTTATGTGAGTAGGTTTGAAGCATTAAGAATATAAAAAAAATTAAACTAAGTGGAAAAAAAGTTAAATCTAGATTTGTTAAAGTACACTAAGGTCACACTACTCTCAAACACTGTGTTATGTGAACATGATTTGAACTAGGAACCGTCATAAAATTTAACATTTTTTTACCTTATCTGATTGAGAAGATAGTCTGTATCACACAAACATTTATACAGCCTAATATAATGTTATCCTCTTTTATTTTTTACTCCCACCTTAAATATAAAACCACAGTTTCAATAGAAATTTACTAATTTAAACTATTTTATCAAAAATGTAAGAAAAATCTACTATTCGATTTGTGCTATTCGGTATTCTTTCGAAATTCTGATATTCAATTCAAAATTATTCTAGTCAATAAATAATCCTATCCTCACACACCTAGAATCGATGACATCTAAAAAATTCAGTTCTATTTCAATCATTGCTATTGATGGTTCAAAAGACTATATATACTCTGGGTTAGTAAAGATAAAGATAGTTCAGAAGAATCAGAGTGATATTAATTCGTAAGGAATTGATGAACAACATAACTAATCGTAAATAAGGCCTACTATTATTGTTAATAAATTGAATTCTGTAGTAGAAAAATTTCTTAAATAGGTATTTTAGGGTTTATTTTTATTTATTTACTTAGTCAAACCTGTATTTCTGTTAGTGGTACTAAAAATTAAGATGCATCCATAATCAAAGGCATCTTAGAATGGAAGAAATACGGTATTCCATTTTTTATTTGGAACTCTCAATACAATTCCACATTCCACTTCAGCCTACTGATTTCTTTCCAAACCTTATTTCTATCCATGGTATCATATGGCTCAACTAAATCTTTAAATTCCATTGCCAAGTTCTTCCCAAATGTGTACCTTCTTTACTTCAACTGTCTTATAATACATTAGTGTTTGTGCCTATTAATAGATGTACAGCATAATTAGAGCTTCACACAGTTTTCTATTTCTTTACTTGTTCAATTATAATTTTAAATTGAAGTCTATAAGATTAAAATAGTGCTTTTTACTAAAATATGGTTGGTAGCCTAATGCACTATTTTCTGCAGGCCATCATCCGAGCATCCGCTCTTCCAATGTCTATCATCATAGTGGGGGTTGGACGCGCTGACTTTGACGCCATGAACGAGCTGGATGGTGACACTGTGCCTGTGTCTCACAACGGTGTCCAGGCCAAGCGAGACATTGTGCAATTTGTGCCGTTCAGGAACTTTGAGAGCCTGCAGAACGTGAGTGTAGCAAAGGCCTACCTTGCCAAGGAGGTGCTAGAAGAGATCCCCGACCAGCTCGTCGGATATATGAAGAGCAGGAACATCGTGCCAAAGCTGTCGGCGACAAACCAGATGAAGGGGGATGCCCCGCCCCCTCCCTATCCCCACTGACAAACCCTCCCATCAACACAACCAACATCATTTGGCTCTTCCTCTCTTTACCTCTATTGACAACCACTCTTTTATCCATTCCTCAAATTCCCTCGTTCTACCCAGCCCTCCTCATCCTATACTATTTTACCTCTCCTCTTTCTTACCTTCAGCAACACTATCTTATTATTCACCTCATTCTGCCTGCCACACATTCAATAGTTCTTTTCATTCCTCCTTGAGCATACGGGAGAATGGTGGAGATGAGGATATTCCAACCCCACTCTTTCACTATACCCCAAGCTAAACCAGGTACAAAACAACAAAACACAATCATTTTTACCGCTGACCACATCTTATTCATTTCAAGGTTGCACTAAACTAGGTATCTGCCCAGAGTGTTTAGAGCAGAGCTTTAATAGATAATCTAGCTCGAGATCAGATTTAACTGATTAATGGGTTCACACTTTTGAACTTCTTGAAAAAGGTTATTTCTTTATCTTGTATTGACTCAGTGTTTACTCTCTCCACTTCTAGGGCAATGGAACACAAACTCGGTGTAAGACAGTATCAAGTACATCTTAATGCAAAAGTGTACTATGTACATCTTAAATCATTAATGCTTTATCTTCTCTTTAGTAGGTCAGCACCAAGTGAACAGCTGTTTTCCAGATGGACAGTAAATTAATTAGGAAAAAGGGTAGGGGGGATTACAATACTGCATCCGCACATTCAACCATATTTTTACAAAATGCGGTTTTAAAACTCTACTTAGGAATGTTAAATTGTACCATAATTAAGGTTTTTGTTACTATTACAGTATATTTGAAAATTAATTATATAATTTACTATGACCTTATTTAGTTAACTATTTAAAAATAAGTTTATAATATATTTTATTTTATTGTAAATATATTTCTTATTTCAATAAAAAAATTACTATACATTTATTTTTTATTTGCATAATTAAGTTTTAGAATTATATATTTATTCAATCCAAGCTCAATTTGATATAATATTTGGGAGCTTTATGAAAAGTTTGTTTGAGATGGATTCACATTAAAAACTCGACTTGGCAGATCTGTACACTAAACTTTAAGAAAAAATTAGGTACATGTGTAAATATATTATTTTGTTAATGTTATTTAATACTTAAAGTTATATACAGTAGCCTCATGGCTTCTTTGGTGCTGACTGACAGCTTTGAAAAGTTACCAGACCAAATTATGTATCCCTATGCCGAATCATATGATCTACAAAAAACATGTGTTTAACAGCTGTCACTTTTGAAAGTCAAAATTTAAGTTTATACCTAAAGGTTGGCTGTCAGAAGTCAGTTGTGAGTTATCAGTCAGCACCAAAGAAGCCATGGGGCTACTGTAGTTATTCAAAATGTACATTTAACGCCCCTTCCCCCCCCCTAAAAATATTAGCATTTTTTAAATATTCAAACTTCATTTTGCCTTTAGAATATCTCATATTATTAAATTCAACTTAAAATTGATAAAATGGAACTTGGCAACCCCTAAATACTAATAAAATAGATTTTACAACGCATTACAATTTATGTAGAAAAATTCCATTTATTTTATATTCAATAATGATGATCCATTATTTTGTAGTAATATTTTCTGTAGTTGGCATTATTCATTGGAATGACAATGGCGTTAAGTCACAGTGGTAAAAGGATATTTAAAAATTGTTCTTGGCCCATTAATCATTATTACTTCATATGAATATGTTTTGTATATTTTTTTTATGTTGCTGTTAAAACAAAGTACAGTTTATTTAGTTATGTTATAGTAATGTGATAAATAATGCACTGATGTGTTTTTAATGCATATAACTGATCTTTTTTACTCTCCATCAAATACTCAATCCAATTTACTTCTCTTATGTGCGGTTTATAAAATTTAAATGCTTAGTTTAGTGCAATCTTCATAAACTCTAAGGTACTGTTATGTGTGATTTAACACGAGACTACTATATATATATTAAGAGTGTGTATTTTAGTTGTTGAATTTTTTTTGGTGTACTTTTTATACTATCTGGTTCTAATAATGTACCTTAATATAGTGCACTATAGCATACACATACTATTTTTACTGCCATTAAAACAAGTAAGGCTACAATTCCTTTGCTCCATGCTACACTATGTAAAAAGGTTTAAATCTATAAAACTTACTGCTCTCTTTTTTTCGAATTGTATTGTTATTTTGTTAATAGGCATCTTTCTTGTTTTTTTAATATATAAACTCAATATCTTCTCAGCACATTCATTGATGGGTACGGTATTTTAATATTTGAAAAAATTAGCGATGTAAAGAAATATCAGTATCATTAAGAATTATTTGATTATTATATGGCATGATTTTTGTATAAAAACAGTCAAATGAACTTGAAATCATAAACATATAACAAAGAGGTGGACTAACTTTAGGAGTATTGTTGAATCTTTGTGAGGTCCACTGAGTTTTTTCCTCATTCAGTGATTTTTGCCACCATTTCTTTTGGTGAATGGTGGTACATTTACTTAAAAATTACCTTTCTCAACTTATGTCCTTAAATTAATGTGTATCACAGGTGGCTTGGCCAGGTACTGAAACATATAGTTAAAAAAATTGCATGTATATGCTTTGGAGCAGCTGTCGAACTAGACTATCTTCATATTAATTATGAACATCTCCAATTAAAAGCTATTAATTAATGTAATCATACTAGACCCTTGCAAAACTTTGACATTTTAAACCTAAATCTGAATCTTACTAGTATTTGTATTCGATTTAAAATTCAGAATCTTAATATTTTAAAGATTTGAATCGAATTTGGAATTACAAATCTAAACCGATCTCAGATTCAGATTCAATGGAGTCTATTTTGGAATTTGAATAATTTAACTGTTTAAAGACGTTGGCATAAATTCATTATTTGACTCACTTTAAAAAAATATATTTTTACGATTTTGCCTATTATTTGATTCAGTTTCTATTTAAAACATTTTTACCATCAAATATTTTATTTAGATTTTATTTTATTTGAGTTTAGCTAGCAAGTTAATATTTGAATTTGAATCGAAAATGATAATCTCAGATACACAAGCTTAAATCTTACTTAGTTGATAATTTATTCTGACTCATAATAATCATCATCATCAACTGTTTACAGCCTGTGATTGGGTCATTTTTAGTAAAATGCCTCATCTTCCTCTCTGTCTGTCCACCGTCTTCCTCCTCTAATTTCTTCCATTCTTCTCCTCTCACTTGAAAACTTTGTTATCTACTCCTCTCATTTCTTTCTTGGTTTCCCTTGCGGTATTTTCCCTACATACTTCATTTCCCACTTTTCTTTGGCATCCTCCTTTTTTCCATCATTACATTCCTATACCATCTCAGTCTGGCTTCCTCTATTATCTCATATACTCCCTGTACATTCACTCTTTCCCAGGATAACTTCATTACTAATCTTGTTTCTCCTCGTGACAGCTAACATGCTCCTCACAAACCTAATTCCCATGGCCTCTACTTTCCTTGTTTCTCTTACATTCGCTGTCCATGTTTCTGATACAAATGTGACAAAAGGTACAAATTACAACACTTTCTTACACTTCTCTTCTCCATAGCAGGTCTTTTATAAACACCTACAAACCAACTTTCTTAGGACCGGTCTTATGACTTCTGGATAAATATTAATCTTGCGGATAAATATTTCTATCTGGTTGATAAGTTAAAAGTGTATCTTATGACCACCAGATATAATTTATCTGCCAGATTAGATGTATTTATCCATCATATTTTTATTGGGAGGCATAAGTGCCTGATAACTTTTATCTAAAAGTTAAAATTGGCTTTGTCATAGTGACGCATTTTTTTTTTCGTGAGGTTTCAACCATCAGAATCTGTTTTTAGGTTAAAACTTTGTTTCACGTGCCCAGGCTCTAACTATATATAAGTTATATGTATGGAAAAAGTGCATTGAGCAAAAACATTAAGAAATGAATAAAACGATAAAGTATTGGGAAAAAAGTAGAACACAAATAAAAGAAAAGACACTAACACAAATTTACACACACTTCAACATTTCGATGCTATTAAAGCACCTTCCTCAGGAAGTAGTAGTAATTAATATATAAGTTAGAACACTTAATTCACACTTATAAAAACTGACAAGCTATTTGTAGAGTTATAGTTATATAAGAACAAATTATTTAAATGAGTACAATAAATGCAATTTTGTAAACGTATCAAACTATTGACCATATTTTGGCAGACACCGAAATTAGTACTTGCAAGTTAACCTAGCTTCTGCACCCATGTAACGCCATATGTTTCCTTGCACTCGTTGAGCAGCCATTATTTAACAAATGTTGAGCATTGTAGCCACTAGCCAGGTGTAGCGGTAGCAGCAGGGCTTATATGCATTCATGCACCAGAAAAAACAGGACCAACCTTGCGTTCTCTGCATAAAAATATATTTATCCTACAGATCGCTATCCAGCAGATAAATTCAGTTCATAATACTTGTAAGATATTAAAGTGATTGATAACCTTTATCTGGTTGCTAACTTTAACCTCCTGATAGCAATATCTACCCAGTAGTCATAAGAAGGCCCTTATTCTTAATATGTCTGGTTATCTTAAACTTGAGTAAAACAATAAATTATCTGGGCTGACACTTGAAGCAATTCAAAAGCACTTAGTATAACCTTATTGGAATAAAGATTGCTTGTGAGTGGCTCTGTCATCGCATACTAGTGTAGGATTGAGCAGGAATTGAATCCCTGCCCCATGTTTTGTTTCACGTTTTCAAAGGTGTACTATATATTTGTAATATTGTGTCATTTTTCCATGTGATATTGTGTACATTAATTATTGTTTAAATAAAATTATGTTGTTTTCAACATGAAAATAATTACCATAGATTTATTTTGGGCTGTGCCGGGTCATCAAGTTTTATAGTTTTCACTTATCTTTAGCTAACACATAGCCATTACTAGATAATTAATGGTATCTTGAATTAATATGACAGCACTTTACAATATGACAAGGAAAGTATAGTGGAATAGTAGTGGGAAGATACTTAAAATGCAAATGTATTTTTTTTGTGGTCAACATTTATAATGTTTACCTTTTTTACTAATATTATTTCAAAGGTATTTCAGGACCGCTATTCTGGTGAGCAACAAAATACTGGACCACCAGGGGAAAAAACTGTCATGGATGAGACATGCACAGTTACTATGATACAAATTAGAGATGGGCCATTCGAATCTTTGAATCCACCGAATCTTGACAAATATTCGAGATTCGAGGATTCAGTGTAATACTCAGGGTGTCTACTATCTTGGAAAATCAGGGAAAACTGGAGCTAGCCGAGAATTTGAAGTAATCGAGAAAAAACTGGAAAAAGTCGGGAATTTGGTAAATTACAATAAAAAGCTGGGGAAATGTTGTTTTACTCAAAATATTAAATATAATAATCAGTAAATAATAATGTTATTCAAACTGTAGTTTTTTGTTTGTAGCTGTATAATATATTTTATAATTCTTAGTAAACATTGTATATACAAATTTTTTTTTAATGTTTCTTTAAATTTTAAAACTTATTATTACTCATAAAAAAGATTAATAGAAAAATGAGGGGGGAGTTAAAAGGATGTGACATACTGTTAATTCTTACAACCCAAATGGTTTTAATTATCCACAACTATGCAAAGAACCCAATTTAGTTCATACGATTTTGTTCGGTTTCATGAAAAATAAATACCGTCAGTTAGGTACCGATAAAACTGTTCATTTCTGCCTACCTGCCTACATATAGTATATCGATTGTTTGTTTGAAGTCGATTCAGATAATCTGATCACTTAGTAAGCGCTATCGAGGTTTAAGAATCAAATAACGACTTGCTAATTCATAATTTGTTTTTAAATTGATTTTAACATAGAGCTTATTATTATTTTTAAATATGTTATTGAATATGAGTTTATTATTATTTTAAAATATTTTATTGAATATGAGTTTATTATTATTTTTAAATATGTTATTGAATATGAGTTTATTATTGTTTTTAAATATGTTATTGAATATGAGTTTATTATTATTTTTAAATATTTTATTGAATATAGGTTTATTATTATTTTTAAATATGTTATTGAAGTAACTATAAACATATTCAAACTTTGTTCTGCCTAATAAAATGGGAATGAACATATTGCAAGAGTCGAAAATATGTGAGTTTTAAATAGAATGTATTCTCAGGAATGAATTTACTGCAAGAATCAATTATATTTCTTGTTTTCATTGTGAAGAGAGATAATGGATATAAAAGAAAACAATAATAAAACATACAATTGAGTTAATTATTTCTCCAATATATGTTTAATTGCTAAGCATGTTGTTTCAGTTTTTTTTAAATCTGTTTGTTCTTTGATTTTTGCTTTCTTATTAAAATAAATAATAATACTTTATTGATTATTAAAGTTGATCAAAACGTAACTAGGCCTAATCTGTTTGTTTATCTCACATGTTTTTTTAGAAACCTAATTCATTCTAGCAACCTTTTTAAAAATAGCTAAGAGACACTCAAATTTTGATTGCTTTGATTTTTAAACAATAATATGAGTCTAGATTGTTTAATTGGGCTGGATTTTAACCAGAATTTTGCGAGGGGTTGTTGTGGTTGATTAAAATTGAAAGCATGATTGTAATAAATCTTAATTTACAGTTTAGGCCTATATTGTGTAATATAGGTCTATTTGTAAATCATTAAAATATCTAACAATTTGCTAGGATTCAGATTCAAGATTCGAAAATAAAATGTAGATTCGGATGTGAGAAATAGTGGATTTGACCCATCTTTAATAAAAATACTTGGTCATAGTTTTGGGTTCGAACATATTTAATTGAATATACGAGCACAGTTTTTGGAAGGAGATTCTTAGGAAAAAAACATTGCAATATTTTTAGGTCAATATGGTAATTACTTTAATTTAAAATGTACTGAAAAGATGATATGAATTAATATGGACACAAGTAGGTGCTAGTAAATGAATAAATCCATCAGAATAGGGACCTCTAATATTAGTATATTTTTTACAACCTTGAAAACCATATATTTATAGAACAAAGCCATTTCCCAACATTATAGTACATGCCAACTTACAATATCAAATTGCAAGAAATACAATTTTGAATACATTTAGACTATTTTAATGTAACAAAAAACCTGGAATATAATTATTATTTTATTAAATTTGTTATTTATCACTACTCAAAACTAATATTTGTACATTCTGTGACATAAACACATGCAAAGCTTTTCTCTACTTTATACCCTGATAGTTGTCTACAACCTTAGTCAGCTTAAATAATACATATATAATGACAGGAAATGATGTAACACTCCTGTAATGAAGCAACAGTTATTAGTTAATACACACACGTTATTTCAACCTTTGATTAAATATGGTTTAATAACGATCTGCACAGCCCTGCAATAAATTGATGGATCAAATTCATTGTGAATATTTTATATATATATTAATAAGCAGATTCTATACTTGTTATTACTAATAAATGTACATTTAGTATTATAAACATGTCTTATGGAGGCTTTTCCATCCTCAAGTCTCGTTTTTCGATATGAGAACAGCTAGACGAGATACACATTTTTAAATGAGTATGTTGTACACATACTCTCTTTCCCAAGTTCTACATTAAATTTTAACAACTCAGGTATATTACATATATTTGATTTTAAAATAATGTATCTTGTTCCTTAATGGTGTAGTCATATTACCAGGAAAGAAGCATATGAATTAATAAAGAATTGGTAAATAACCTCTCAGCACGTGAGTTAGTCGTTTTTGCCTGGCGGTAATTCAAGCAGAGAAGAATGCACCTATCACTTTTTGATTACATATTTTTAGCATCAATTTTACAGCCCGAGTATATTTAAAAACTACTCTTATTTTAAAGTAAGCTTCTTGTTCCCTAATTAATCTGAATATAAAATTGTACCAAACTTACACCTCCTTCCATTTAAACATTCCCGTCTTAACCTACATCCCTCACGTTGTCAGTCACCTTGGAATGTTATTTTTAGCGCAACGTTTCACTAATTGTACAGAACAGAAAAACATGATTCACTTTATTATATTTTGTTGTAAAATAATAGAAATGATTGCGCAACAAGGAGCTGTTTAAATAATTAGAAAATTGATCTGTTATCTTAAGGCTTAAGATAGGGATGGTTCCTTGAATACTTCAAATACTTAAGGATATTCAAGATTTGAGGATTTGAAAACATTACAGGTTCGAGACTCAAATTCTTTTAAAAAAAAGTTATTTTTTTCTCAATTGTTTTCTGTAAAATTTGTGTTAGAGCTCCAAGACTGCCTATACGAGGTTCAGAATCAATTAAAATTGTTGATTGAACTTAACGACCAGGCCCCACACCACTAATTTAACACTTAATTGAATTTATGAATCTTATAAAGAATGGATGGAAAGAATGTTAACATTTCGTTACTATTTGTATTTTCTATTACTATAGTATATTTATATTTACTCTTATGTTCATAATTTTTCCCCAAATTCTGTATGTGAAATTGTAGATTTGACACAACTTTAGACTTTAAGATTTAGCAATAACTTTTTTCTGCAGTAAATGAAAACATTAATTTTGTCACACAAATTATGAGTTTATAATGAACAAAATTTTTTTTTTGTGAATTTTTTTAATCTTAATGTTAGAAAAATATAAGTGACTAAAACGTTTTTCAGAGAAGAACTTCGTTATCTAAAAAAAAATAATTATAAACAAACTTTTCTTAGTGTTTCATTTAAAGAGAAAGCTGTCTTACACTTATTTTGGCAGTTTGGACAGTTTTAGTAAACGCTCTAATATCATTCCATTTCAAAGATAGAACTTTATTTGCTAACCTGCATTTCATTCATTGAATTTGTGTATAAACTAAAAAAAATATATATTTTCACAGGTAATCAATTAAAATATCTTTCTCAAACCAACTTAAGTTACACCTCATGTATGTAAAAAGTGTTAAAACACTGTAAAATATTATAATGTGTGTGATACAGCAGGAAGCCAACTTGAAAGGGAACCTTAATAGAAACAAACTTATCTCCTTCCCATTATTTACTTCCTCACACAGGCTTACATCCTTTCGTCTTGGCATCTACTCATTTGTTTTTATAATCCATTTAAATACTTTGAAATATTGTATAGACAAAGTAATATTATCTTAACAATTACCAGAAGTTCCAGTATTTTTGAATGTATGAAATATTGAGCTAAAATAATATAATATTAAGAAAATGGTAGATCACAAATAAAAATAAAAACACTAACACATATTTACATACACTTCTATAATATCTCACTAAAAATTATTCCATATAAAATCGTACAATTTCACAAACTTTCCAATAGTATGAAGTAAAATCAATCAACTTAAATACAAATAAGACTTGAATATGGTGGAAAATCGCCAAAAAATGTTGTCATAGAAGAAAAGTATATAAAATAAGGAGAAGGGAATAAAAAAAGACTATATAACCTTACTATCAATTATTATTACTCCTTGCCAAATAAACAAATATTAGTAATAACATTGTGTTGTGATGCATAACCTATTTATCAGAAGCTTCATTTTCTGCAATTCCTCAGTGTTATATTAATATGTAACTAGTTTATAAACAATGCAAAACTATTTCATAAACTTTACATATTGTCTTTAATTTTCTTTACTCTACAAATATTGAGCTCTTGTGTAGATCAGCTGCCGTCGTTTCTGGTTGTGATTTTTTCTCTTTTTTATCTGCCCAAGTTAATAATCCATCCCATTGTTTTATGATTTGAATTAATGTGACTGAAAACTTTGTATACATTCAACACTTGTGAAATATAAAGTAACTTTTGATAGTGACTTCTTCAAGTAGGGAAATAATTTTTCAAGTTGTACTCATATAAAACTTGCCTTCCTGAGGCTAACTCTTGATTTAGAAACTAGTTGGTACTTAACAAATATGGATGAATTGAAAGAGGGTTTAATAATACATTTTTTCTAAGCAAAACTAAACGGCTAAGCTAACTTATAAGCTATCCTCGGTTCTATAACAGGTGAGGTTTACTCTACAACCTTGTTTTCAGAGGTGTGCTTTATAACGTAAGCAACATGCCTTGCTACCTTTTAATTAGCTAATTAGCGAGGAGGAAGGGTAGGAAGGTTACAGAACAACCCCATTTTGGCTTTAAATTAGAAAATAACTCTCTTTGTACCAATTGAATTAATATGATGATAATTAAATTAATTCTTTACGTTTTAAAACAAACTTTAAGCTTACTCATTTAAACATCTCTTCAAACATGTATTTAAATTCTTTTGAATGATAATAAAACAATTCACTGTTTCTTTTACGGTTTTAAGAGCATTCCATTTGAGTAGACTGATTGTGTGGGTGGGTATTCCTCCTGTCCTTTCTGGTAATGACACCCCATATATAAACACAAAAATGAAAACATTCTGCATGAAATTTGTTTCAGAATATGCTCAGTCCGAGTATAGTGCAATGTTTTTCTACTAAAAATCTTCTTCCGAACACGTATATACTCTTCTTAAAGAAGCAGTCTAACATTTTTCACTAAAAAAACCCCCCCATCAGATTCCTACAGTGGTCTATTATGTAGCATACCATAACTTTACTGATTGGCAAATAGGAATAAATTTACATGCGCACATTTAATAATAAACTAAAGGTCAAAACAAAGAGAGAGAGGGAGGAGGATTTCCACCCTTTATTGTACCTGTAGTGGTAATTCAGTAGGTTAGTGTTAGTTTAGGAAGAAGCTGTGCGATAGCTAAAACACCCATGGCAAATTCGCAAGTTAGTGATCGTGTTGAAAAGGCGACTTACTCTGCGTCTCAAGTTGACAAGGGTATGAGAAAATCTACATTCAAGTTGGTGTTTTCAAGGCTAATATTCAACTTTGTGGAAACAAAATTTAGAAGTGTCTGCGCATTAAGACACATTCACAGGGTCCAATCAAACTGTCAAATTTGTTAAGTTTTTGCCTTATGGTATATTCGAGACTTTGTTTTCATGTAGAGGTTGTATTATGTGTGAGGCCATTCTATATTTGGACCAATACGTTAACTTTTAAACGTCTTAAGAATCTTTATTTAATTATCTTTAAACTAGTATTTAAGTCTTAAGGTTATATACCATCATGAACATGTTTGCATGTAAACTAATTCACTTGTTTCACATTTATCATAAAATGAAATGTTGTGCTACAAGAGTTTAACTTTTTGATAATGTAACTCGAAAATGTTGGTACTAGCTGCTGTTTACATGAGTCTATGAGGAAAGATCATAAATTATTGTAAAATAAAATTAAGTGTAAAAAAACAACTTTACTGCATTGTTCAGGGGTCAAAATTTTCCCTCCAATATTATGGGCCGTGTTGTGTCTAAAAATATTACTTTTTAGTTAGTATATTTATTGGGAACTTTCAAAACTCAGAAAATAATATCAACAGCTGAATAATAACTAGCTTAAGCCAACCCTAGTGAATTTTTAATAACTAATTAGCTAATAAAACCAATCCATATGCCTACATAAATAATAAATATATTCACCAGCTTCATATTAAATATTTGCAAAGATAAGTTTAAAACTAGGGACTCTCACTCTTAAGTGCCTAAAATAAAACACCATCAATAAACTTATCAAATCAACTTAGTAACATTTATTTTCTCAAAGCTATATATATAGTTTTCAAATGTATGAGAAATATCTAACTGGTTAATTTTCCATATTAAAATAAGCAGCTTAATAAATGTTCTTGTTCATGTGTAAAAAGATTTGGTTATGTTGTAATTATTGTTTTCACTGTAATGCTCGGTGGATTTTTCTTACCCTTATCTCAATATTAATATAAATAAATAACTTGTGCCATTTTGGCTCAGTGAACAATTGGCCCTATATTCTTAATATTATATACTATTACCTTTCTAACAAAGCTAATATTACTAACATGGTAGATAGACAAATTTATAATTTATGAACTTACTTATGAAATGGAACTTAATAATTTTAATGGCCTTGAACTATATTATTATTATTATTGATAAACAACAAACAGCTTGTTTTTTATAAAGAAATATTCACAGCTGTTTCGTCTTTCCATTCATCCATGCTATATAACTTTACTTCCAATCTCTATACAATTGGATTTTATACATATTCTTACCATTTGTATATCAGTAGATTTTGCATTAAATTATTTTTAACTTTTACAATATTCAACCAACAGATGTGATATCTTATTAAAAACATATACTGTATATCATATATTAATGTTAAACTATGGTAAATTATTTGTGTGAAATAATTATTTAGATGTACTCATAATGTTTGATGTTTTTAATAAAAGTCTTGAACATAAGGGCTGTATTTTTAAGTATGGTACTCTTCATTCTGAGATTTTTAGGTAATGATAAAATTGTGTAGTTCATTAACTTAAGAGTTATCAAAATTGTTCTTGGCTTTTGCATGCGTTCAAGACTTAAAAAATTATTTTAAACAAGTATGTCTGTTTAAAAAAAATGTAAATCATGATACAGTTATATTTTAACACATTATGTTGTCAAATTGTGATTTCCATTCAAATTTACTACCAGTTAACTTTACAGCAGTCTCAAAATAAAGGAATGAAAAAAAGGGCTTAATTTATTAGTTACCCTGCCCATATCTAAACTAAATAGCGAGAATAAAGCTGGAAATTCCAATGTGAATGGTGTGAACTGTAGGGAGTGCTTGTATGACTCAGGATTCTAGAGGACGTCATCTGCATCCACTACATGGATCGGATGTTAATCTGTCTACCAGAATTATCAGCATTGCCGATGTCAGATACGTCCGATGAGAATAGGTGAATGCAGCTTAATTTCAAATAATGTAAAGAATACAAAAATTCGATGTGTGTGGTCGGTTCGATTCGGCTAGTGGACGCTTACCTTAAGCATCACTTTTTTTCATGTCCAGAAACTTAAAGTTACATGTTAAAAACGTTCAAGGTCTTAACTTTTTAATAATATTGTACATGTATTGATGTGAGGTCCCGTCGCTGATGCGCTCAGAAGCAAAACACTCCACGGTACTGGTGAGTGAACGTTTTTACTTGTCGTCTGAGTGGATCTATGATCAGGTAAGCAAAGTTCTGGATGTGTTCTGGATCGCTGGGATAATAGGGAACACCAGAGCTTCCTCTGGCTACCACTTGCAGCACCACCGAACTCACAAAAATAGCTTTCGTGGCCGGATCTTTCTGTACACTGAAAAAAACACATTAGTTTTAGTTTAAGAATAATGAACATAATAGTTGTATTTCAAAGAATGAAGGTGAGAGATTTTTGAACAAAGTACTGGTAGCTGCTCTTAAAAATTATATTAAAAAACGTTTTTAACAAAAAGGAACAAGTATTCTAATGGAACATAGATGATAATAGAACATAGTCTGTAAACCATTGCTATTTTATAGTAAATACTTTTTTTTTTCAAATCCAGTGAATAAACTTAACTGAAACTTGAATATCAATTCAAACAAATTATATCCTTAAATAAACATATAGGCTACATATACGGGCATCTCAGATATCAGTGCAAAACATTGAACATGGGTCCTTCAACGTCAGTGTTTGATGTCTATTTCTATTGGCATACCTGACCAGATCTTTGTAAATACATTTAGTGGTATCAAGGTAGGGCTTAATAGTGTCTTCGTATTGACACCACTGTCCACCGAGGCAAATGGCTTGAAACAGACAGAAGATAAACTCGTTGCGATCAGACTTTGGCATCAATTTGTAGTTGGAACTATCTTCATCTAGAAGCATCTGCACAAACCAACTTAAAATGTGAGTTCATAAAAAATAAAACCTTCAAGGACACATTATAACTGATTAGTTTTAATATTCAAAGAGTTATTACAAATTTGTGGATGAGATGCACTTTTGTACCTTCCTTAGCTCATCTGTAATGGTGAACCCACTGATCTCATCGTAAGGACATTTAACAAGAGAGTCATTGGATGTGACTATGCCACTATCCGGTTTTGTGAGAGGGTTGAAAAAACTCATGGACACCACAGAACAAGGAACTTGTTGCACTTCCACACTTTCTGCCCTCACACCTGAAAGTGTTAGACAATATTACTGTGATCACTAAGACGCTGTTCTTTAGAGGTTAACTCGAGGGGTAATAGTTGGGTCATTTTATAGAAATTAGACATAAAACCTCTTACAAGCAAGGGACTTAGTATGTATACAGTATTTTGTCACCCAACCAATACACTAAAATTCTCTGAAAAATAATCATCTTAAGCTTCATAGAGAATTTCTGTGAGGTGAAGGGTGGTGGGTTTGAACCCCATAACCCCCCCTACACCCATGCCGAGACACTATTATGTTTAACCAAAGTTGTGTTTGATGTTTAATATAATATATATATGAACAATATTGACATATCAAGTCAACTTTCTGGTGACACCCCACCCAAAAAATAGCTTTATATAGCCTTGCATAGCTAAGAGTGAACATTTAAAGTTCTGCTTGCTATTTTTCATGACAGATCTAATTGCAAAGTATAAATATTATTTTGTTGCTTGGCAATCCTTTGTAATAAGACATCGTAAATCAGGGGAAAATGTTCTTACCAACTGTGCACCCCTGCTCTGTTAAACATTCCAGTGTTTTAATAACAACATCGTCTTTAAAGAATGCTTGAGCAAAATCGTTCTTCTGATAAGGTTGGAATGGCTCGTTGAAGCAGTAGGTCTGAATCTTTATGTGGCCTTTCAGAGACCTGAAATACACTTTACAATTAAGGCTGCTTCATAGAATCATAGCCATTTTAATATTGCTTTAAAACAGAAATCAAACATGATTTATAATTTATAAAGTAAACTTAAGAATTTTGAACTTGGGGTGACTCCAACAATATGTAATAAAACTTTCTTCATGATATGTAAATTAAATCAGGTTACAACCAGTGCTGGATTAAGCTAGTGCAGACCCTGTAGCATACTATTATAAAGAGGACCTAAATTCAAAAAATGCACATAAATATAAAAATATAAGTAATTTACATGAACAGTGAAGTGATTAAATATTTTCATTTGCTATTCAGCCAGTTAAATGTCAGTACGTTATTCACAGGCGGTACTAGCCTGGCATAATTTTGACGAAAATAATAAGTATTTGCATGTAATGAATAAAGTAGTGAAAAAAAAAGCATTTTCTATTTTCACCAGACAGCTTACAAACATTTTTTATTTTTTCAAATCTTCATTTTACTTAATTATTTATTTTCTATTCTCTCTAAAATACGAGACCCATAGCATAGGCTATTATACTTTTGCTATGTTATCCAGGACTGGTTACAATATTTACAGACCTATAATAAAACTAAAATACATATTTTAAATGGTTTAAATTTTGAGTGTTACCTCGGCACCAATCTCTAGTTTTTTTAAAAAAAGACATCATATCATTACCTATACTAATATTAGACCAATATGTATAGCAATAGCACACTTGCTAAATAATTTCTTTAAAGCATTTTGATAATAAAAAATTAACATGTCAATAAAGTAGGTATGCATTCTACCATAGATTTTTACAGTCTTGAAATAGCCATCTATAACAGCATAATGCAAGCCAAAATTTGGTTTTTTTTCTGATACAATTTAAACCTTAATAAAAGAACAGATGTAAATCATGATACAGTTATATTTTAACACATTATGTTGTCAAATTGTGATTCCCATTCAAATTTACTACCAGTTAACTTTACAGAAGTCTCAAAATAATTGCAATTAAAGTATTATTTAAGTGAATAATTACTTTGGTATTGTATTATGATAGTTCCTGAGGGTTTTAAGAAGTTCAGGGATTTAGTAAAACTGTTCAAAAATTAATCTAATTACAGTACTTAAATTACCAGAAACAAAATTAAAATATTTGATAGTTTGCTGATCAAATTTAATGTACCACAATATTTTTAATCAAGGCTAATTTATTCTGATTTTTGAAAAACATCTAAATTTCTTAGTAAGGACTAAGAATATTAAGAAACAATAACATTATATTTTAAGTGAATTTAAGTTGGACAAATTTAATTAGATTGACATGAAAAAACATAAATATGTAATATAATATATATTAACTATAGTCAAAAGATATTTGTAATATATTTGGTTATATTAATTACAAGTTAAGATACAATTTGATTGGATTCTGAGTTACTTATTAAATGCTTCAAACATGAGAGGATTATTTATACCTAAAAACGGCTCTTTTAAATGCAGTTGGATCCATATGCTGTTTAATGTATGAAATGTTATTAAAATTAATAAGATTACCATTTCAGGAGAAGTTCTTGTGTTTTCTTGTTATTTAATCCCTCATATATAGAATTTTTCACATTCACAAATGTGTACTTGGACTCCATGCTGGTTGTTTGACTTGTTGCTAAGCAACCAGACATTTGGGCACAGCATTATTTTACATGTGGAGGAAAATATTGAGCAATTGTAGCTTATAATTATGTTCATATTAAATTTGGTAAGGAGTAATAAATGGCATATTATATCTTCCTTATTTTTATTCCCTCCTCCTTATTTTCTAGTAGCTTAGTCTACTGACCTGTTTCGGTGTTATTATTAATGTCACACCATCTTTGGGTCTGAGGAAACCAATGTAACTGTAAAATAGTGTAAAGAGCTATAACAATAAAATTGTAAGGTTAATAAAGTTAAACATTAAAAATGAAAATAGTCTTAAGTGAATAGACGATATTATACATTAAACATTAAATAAATAACATAAATTAACATTAATATAATACATAAGCTTGTTAATTTAAGTGATTATTTATCCCATGCCAGAATTCTTCAAATTATGCCAATTTACCTACAATTACATTTCAAAACGTTAAATTTTTCTTTAAGCTTATAAAAAGAATAGCGTCACATTGCATGATGGTTCATCACAAGGTCCATGGACCGCACAGAATCGTGGGTAGGGCTTATGTGGCCCGCGGACCACGAGTTTTAAATGCCTCTTTCACTCTCCTACACGTAATGGGGAGTTCAGGATTCAAATACCGACCGGGTGTTTTTTCTTTAATTGTTTCCTACTCTCCTTTCAAGACAAATGAAGGTGCATTTCCTCTAAATCCTGGCTCCATCCCCTCTACCTCACAATTTATACGAACATCCCAAACGTGTGGTAAAACGCGGTGCACAAAAACATTAACATAAAAAGCTACATCAATTTAAGTGTTCTAGTTCAATGTCTAGCGCCATTGCTCTTTGTTCCTAATATGAATATTAATTTTACTACACAACTGTTTTATGGGAACATAATATAGTTCAAACTAAAATACCATAAACTTCATGTATTAGAATTTCATCCAGTACATCTATTATTTTATATATTTTATTGATTTTACACATATGTACAGTACATTACAGAAAATAAATGGGTTTACAAACATTATTTTTTTAAGCACGCGCCTTACTACCCATTTGGGTTATACATTTAAGTACTAATCAAGCTAATGACTCTAGGGATTAGGAAGATTATACTTATAGGAAGTATAGCCGCATTTGCGTGAAGGGGAGTGGAAAATCATTTTGGAAAAACCACGCTCAATACACCCAACCGGGATTCGAATCTCAATCTCTGCATAGTTTGTTCTACTGTGAGAGTAGCGCCTTAGACTATGCAGCCACCGAAGGGGATTAAAATTAATTAATGTGATATTTCCCTATGCGTTAAAAGCACTTTATGGTGTGAGCCCGTAAGCGAGCAATACTGACCGAGCGGCTGCTGCTCTAAGCGATGATAGTGTCACCATTTGTGGATAGAGGATGTTGTGGCGTGTGGCCGTTAATCTCAGTTTTTCTTTAAAAGAGCCACTCGTTCTTTATTCAATTAGCTCCTCATTTGCTCTCACGAGGTTGAATTTGATCCCATTCCAAACTCAGCGTCACAAATACATCTTGGCAGCACCAGGGATTGAACCAGAGACCTCTAGCCACCAGACCACATATGTAGTGATATTTTCGTACATCTGATTAAATCCGTTTTTCATTAAACCTATATCTATTATGTGCTTTCTCGGATCATCCCATCGTTAGTTTATATCCCAGGTAGGCTAACACCACAGTATATATGCTCGGAAAATGGAGAAACTGTCAAAATATGTTTGCTGAGGTTACAAAAAATACAACAAAGTAATATTTATCTCTAAATATTTTTATTTGACCAAATATAGTCTAATACAAGTGATAAAAACTCAGACACATTTAATAACTGTTGGTGATATGTCCTCGAAAGAAACGTCTTGAAGTTTTAATAACTCATTCAACACTATCCCAAGTAATCCATTATCGCAGACTGAAAACAAATACATTAATTTAGTGTAAATTATGGCACTTCAAGGCGGAATCCTTAAGATTAATAAAGCCTGAATAATATAGGGCGTGTGTATGAGCATTTTATTTAGAGACATTATTTAAAATTAGGTTTAACTTTTAATAATCCGCATTGATATGAAATAAATATTGATGTATATTAAATCATTTGTATGGAATCAATAGCATCCACTAGGATGATATAATTCTGATTATCGTAATCTCTATGATTTCATCCTTCAGCTTTGGAGGAATTGTCTTGAAAGCTTATTTTGTATTGCAATAGTAATTAATTAATAGGCATTTTGTTATCAAATAAACTCAAAATATTAAATGAGATAATGTTTAGGTTAAATAAAGATATTAATGATAATTATAAACAATCTTCCAATAATTATTGTAATATATTATTTTTGTTTTATAAGTTATTTTATACAGAAACATGATCATCCGAATCGCGATTATCCAAAATTCCAGTTTATATGGAATAGCCTTTCGACTAAAAAAAATTACATAGCCTATGTTTGATTTTTTGATAAGTTGTGGGCCTTATTATAGCCTTGTTTGAACAAAAAATACATTTTTTTTAAATCACCGCATCTTACTATCTGTTCAGGCTACACACTTATGTACTAATACTGCGCTAATGTTTTTGGGAGGTTATATTCATATGAAGTGTATTCGCATTTGCGTGAAGGGAGACTGGAAATTCAATTAGGGAAACTCACCCCCAGTACACCCGATCGAGATTCGAACCTCAATCTACTTGCCGTAGGCAGTCTGGTTTATTGCAAGAGTAGCGCCCTAGATCATGTGATCAGCGAAGTGGATTAGAAAACAATTGAGTGCTGTATTAGACACATGCACACAAAATACATTTTTTGTTTTATTTACTTGAGTATTAACTTTTAATCAATCTTTTTTGCATCACATCTTACTACCTATTCGGGTTATTCGCTTAATAAATATTGATATTTTTTAAAATACTGAATATTTATTTTTCAAAATTGTTAGTGTAAATATATATAGCTTGGACTTTACAATCTTCGGTTTGTACGTTGATCCACGTTTGTAGTGGTGGTGATTGACAGCGAGGCTAGCCTGTGTGTCAATACAAGGTGGCCCACGGAAAAGTAGCCCGCCTCCTCTATCCAGCAGGCACCTCACTCTGAATAATTGGAGGAGGTCCACCCATATTGTGACATGAATAATGAGTCAATAAGGCCTTAGACAAGCAGTTCCCTTGATAATAATAATAATAATAATAATAATAATACAATTTAGCACCGTGTCTTACTACCCGTTCGGGTTATACGCTTTAAGTACTAATTACTCTAATGGATTAGGAATTGGGAAGGTATGAATTAGAGGAAGTGAACTCACATTTGTGTGGAAAACCATTTAGGAAAAACCACCCCAGTTCACCCGACCGAGATTCAAACCTCGATCTACCCGTCCTCAGCAGTCGAGCTCAACACGACAAGTGCGTTAGCCAACTACGCCACCGAGGCGGGTAGTTCCCTTGATCAATCTTCATGTCACAATATGGGTGCACTTCCTCCAATCCAGAGTGAGGCGCCTGCTGGATAGAGGAGGCGGGCTACTTTTCCGTGGGCCACCCTATAGTAAGACTATGTTATCAATAAAAAATGTTAAGAAACACTTCTAATAATACATCACTAAGGATCACTTTATAATCGGAATTTTCATAACTTATTGAAAGAACAAAAGATATATTAATAAAACTATCATGTTTTTGGTTTCGTGGTTGTGGCAACTAGAGATTTTATAGAACATTTGAATAATAAATTAGACATTATTTTATTCATACTTGTATCTTCTTATAACTGACCACCAAAATAAATAGATGGGACTCGTTTTGTATGACGTCATCAGCCACCTTCATTTCATATGATTCACCATTTTGACTTGTGAAGAGAAGGCAGTCTTTTAAAAGCTCTCAACAGTAAAGTACTTTTAATTTAAAAAATAAAATAATTAAAAACAAATTGTTCGTTGTGAAAGTTTTGACTACCAAAAATGACAGTAACTCAACATTATGGTCTTGTAGATCATATAATTTGGAGAATGGATACACGAGAGTATACATTTGGCAGCTTTTATTATCTGTTTGTTATCTCCACTCAAATGGTGAATGGTTAATGTATTCATAGTGTATTCCGAGAGGAGTATACTCACTTCAAAAAGGCATGGACAAACTAGCTTTGCAAAGAGGCATTCATCTGTCTGAACACCAACTGCAACAAAAAATCAAATATTTCACTTAAAATACAGTCATCAACTTTGAGATCGTAGTCAAATGTTTCGGGGAAAATGTGATCACTTGACTTGATCAGCTATATGGAAAAAGGAAAGTTTTAAGGAAAAGTGCTGATTTTGTTTACCTGCAGCTCTACTAATAAGATAATTTGTTACATTCTAACATCTGAATATAATTAAATATTGTTTATGTATGTTCAAATAATATAACCATAACCATTAATATATAAACCACGCAAACTTAGCCATTGACCCGACACACACACATAATGGCATCTCAATGGCATTGAGTGAAATGAAATCATGGAAATCCTTCCCATTATATACAAATTGTTATGTCATTAGAGGTGTTATATTTTTCAAAGTAAATGATTATTTTAGGCAGTTGTTTCTCAAAATTGTAAACTCTAACTTGAAAAGTAAAATGTGCAGCGTTCTGTGCTTGTAGTGAAAGATGAAAGTGAGTTGGATAACTTCATTCCGGTTGCACAATACAATCTTAATAATATTTAATGTTTCCGGCTTAGGGCCAACCAATAAAGGGCATTTGACTATACACGATGCACTGCAACCCGAGGTTGCAGAGTTGTATTAGTGGAAATTTCTCAAATTGACCTGTCTTTTAATGTGTTGGAAATTATCAACTAGTTTGGAAGTTTAACTGATGAAATTTGCCATATTCATTTAAGTACACAGCGCCTAGTGACAGGACACTGTTTCAAAACCAACTATTTGAAATTAAGCTGTTATTAAAAGTTCTCTTCAACTGGATATATGATTTTATTTGAATATATACAAATATGTGTGTGTGTAGAAATGTAATTTGCTTAGGGCTGTATGGGGCTGACACTTCCCCAGCTAGGAACGCTAAGATAACCCAAATTTTTGTGGGAATGATCTAGCCTACCTTTTTCTACGCAAACCTGGAGATTCTTTATAATGTCTTCCCCTCCGGCTATTCCCCTGATCTTAATGAGATTTTCCACTGACTCCAAATCGATCTCGTTATTCTTTAGCTGGAAAAACGTCCACACAAAATTACAAACTTACAAACACTAGAAAGTGGGACTAACCACAGCACCATTAGGTTACAAATAACATAAATAAGTACTTGTTAGAGTTAGTTAAATACATGTTTACTAAGAGGGAATTTTGTAAAATACACTACTCAACAAATAACACATAAAGCAAGGATTTAGCTACGTTCAGGTGTGGTAGATTTTTAAATATAACAAATTATTAGGCCTACACTTAAAACACATAATATAGTCTTTCAATAACATTCTAGAGTATATATACTTAAAGCGGTAACGATTGAAATAAATAACTAGACTACTATTTTGTGTTGACATCCCTTTTACCCGCATTATAAAACTCAGCTTTTATGAATACAATATTGAGCTATCATGATCTTACCACTCCAAGTTTGGTCATACCGCAGCCAACTAAGCACTGAAACAAAATATTAAATATTTACATTAGAGCACTGTTGAAGATTGAATAATATCTTTTATTATTGAATATCGAAAGGTAAACCAATATAACCTAATGTCAATCAGTTTCATATCATTCAGACACTACACAAGTATCAGAACCATTTGATTTTCATCCTCACTTTATGGGTTTAAAATTTTTTTGTGTGTGTACTTATGTACGAGCGTGAGAAGTTATACTTCTTTGGCATCATTAAATAAATAATACATACGGATAGTTAACCTCAATTATATTGGAGCACTTGAAAAGTCTATAAGCACAATTTTTTTCACTAATATATTTACGAATAGTAAATAATATTAATCAAAATATTCAATTTAGATCACTACTGAATATAATGTATTAGCACATATATAATTCGCACTTGTATGAAACTAAAACACGTGTTGTGAATGTAGAAACTAGAAACATGTGGACATAGAAAAGACATGTGGATAAATATTATATATATGAAAACAGTGATCAGAGGCGACGAGCGTACCAACATGCGCGACATAATTTATTAGCACATATATAATTCGCACTTGTATGAAACTAAAACACATGTTGTCAATGTAGAAACTAGAAACATGTGGATAAATATTATATGTATGAAAACAGTGATCAGAGGCGACGAGCGTACCAACATGCGCGACTAACAGAGGTTATATTTCTATTTTGTTGGCAGCATTTTTTTTTTTCGAGACTTAATGAGCGGTTTAGCTTCAACCTGTTACTTTTGTGTTACAGTGATGCGCGCGTATCTTAAAATTTCACTCTAATCATTTTTTCATAACGCGCCTAAAGAAGTATAACTTCAATAAATTTAAATAGTTTACAAATAGAACTCCACGAATGATAGAGCTATTAGCCTATTATGGTACAGATCAAATTTGAAAGTAATAACCCTTAATAACATTGATAAATAATTGGCCTAACTTTATAAAAAATTAATAGATAAGCTTGTTACTCTAAGCCCTAAATCAAAGCCCTCTAATTTTATTTTTAGGGTAATATCCTTAATTATAGTTCAAGTAATATAGTACATGTCGTACATTTGGCAACGCTGCGTGGGACTATTTCAATAGGTCCGGACCGTTCTTACACAGCATGGCCGCGGGTCACCGCTCCCGCTGTAGGCTCTTATGCGGCCCCCCATCCATGTAAAGCGTACCGCTCACTTCTCACCGAGCGAGTGAATTTCAGTTTAAACCGCCTCTTGTGCGAGGAGGAGGAGGACCGCATGCGCCCGACGCGTCCCCTTGTCGGGGGAGGCCAAGGCGCGTCACCGGGTCTCCGTCCTCGCTAGTCGGGACTCGCCTATACCGGGCGAGGGTCCCGAAGGGTAGGTCCGGGCCCCAATAAGAAACCTCGTGTCATTTGTGGACAATAAAAACTAATCACGAAACATTTACAATATCGTTGTCCGCCAACTAGTTCCATTTCAGCTTCTGCGTTCTTGTGCCTCAATTGTTATGTGCTTTTAAAAATGATAAAATGTGGATTTCTTCAATACGTTTCGATAAACTTTGTATTAATTAAATAGCTATTTATAATTATTCTCTTATTATGATCTTGTTTAGATTAAAGAGAAAACTTTTGTAATTCAATTTTATTTATAAAAGTTGGCATACCAAGTCGGTTTTACGCCATCTTATTTTCAACTTTTGTTTAGAGGTTTTTAAATTTACAGAGTAAGCATATTCATTAGATGAGCTATTCTGGTTTTCAAAGTTTAACACCTTAAACCACTTGACCACTGGGGCGATTATCTCTATAGCCAGGCAACAAATTTAGACAATCCGACACCTTAGCTCGTGAGTAAATTGATCTGTGTTAGCTCAGTCGGTAGCGTGTCTGTCTACTCAACGAAGGCCCAGGGTTTGATTCCTGGCATGTCTTAAGGATGTATCGTTGGCGGAATGTGGATTCACTCCTTCATATTAATGATTAATTTTCCAATTAAATTATTTATCAATAAGGATAAATCTCAATTTTAAATCCAGATAAATTGTTCAAAGTTGCAACCTTTGCTCGAGAAACCCCGGGCACTTGCTGATAGTCTCAAATATTAATTATAATCTATTTACTATGTAAACGTGATAACATAGGTATAGAACAAACAATATATTGTGAGATATGCTTGACAATGACAGTAAAACATTTCCAACAGAAACGCATCAAAACAAATCAATACAACCCGGCACCATGGCAATGCCTCCCACAAACAAAGAGATTGACTGATCATCAAAATATGTAATAGAATAGAATAAAGGTTTTTAAATAATATATATTTTATGGTTTATTGTTTTACATGAAAAGTAATTGCGTAATCTACTCATTTAGTAACAAGCAAAAACAAATCGAAGCTAAACTTTTATCAATTAACACTTTATGCAGATATTAGTGTAAAACATATTCTATTCACATTATTATTCTATACGTCATATCCTACAATTTAAAAACGCACGCCATTATCTTGTATATATAATTAAAACGAATTAAATAACTAAGTAATTATGTTTGTCGATTACGGTTATAGCTGCATCTAAGTATAATATTCTTTAAATTAAAAAAAATGACACCTGAACATGGAAATTGGAGGTCCAGGGCTCAATTCCCGTGTCCAGGTGTCATTTTTCAATTTTAAGAATAATATATATATGATTAATATGTTTAACAGTTTTATTAGTAGAATAATTTAATATTTAAGTAAGGTCCTTCAAGGGAATCATTAGGTTTAGTCAATCTTTTTGACAAGTGCATAATCTATTGTGGAGTGTAAGCTAATTTTGTTTTTATATATATATATATATATATATATATATATATATATATATTATTCTATTATTTTGCCTCACTTTATAAATATAAATATGTACTTGCCTGTCCTGCATCACTTATTGGACATCTAGTGGGTTTTGATGACAACATGCTCATATCCTCTGCAAGGTAAATAATACAATAAATGTAAACTATGCCGTTAAAAGTAAAATCTGTTTGAAACAGATACTTTAAAGGAGACTTATCAAACTCGTTTGATCTTACGAGACTTATTAAAATAAATAAAAAAATTAAGTTGAATTAAAAATTATACTCAGTGCTTTTTTATTACAAGTAGAAAATTAAGATATAAATCTATAGGATTAATTCTACCGCCTATTTTTTCACAGAAAATTTAGTGATTCCTATCAAGCATTATTGATTAAAAAGAAAGAAAAGAGGATCCTCTTTAAAAAGTTTTGAATTTTGATCCAATGAAATGTGACAAAAGTACAACATTCCCGGATGGTGTATTTCTACGGCTTTTATAAAAAGGAAAAAAAAGTCACATTTTATGTTGATTCGTAATAAGGTCCGCGGGCCGCAAAGGATCATGGACTCGAGTTGTGTGGGGCCCACGCAGGGCCGCTTTATCAATCAGTCCTACTAGGCACAGTACTTAGGGCTTACGAACATTTAGGGCCTACGAACCTTTTCCATAAACAAAAATTCAAAATAAGAAAATAAGCCAATTTTAAAAACAATATGTTAACTAAGGGTTATGTTGTTATGCGTACTTGCGTTACACATATCGCGAACCATTGGTGGACCCAGGATTTTCTTTTGTCAGCAGAGGTTCAGAGGCATTCACAGGCGTTCACAGTGCACTAACATTTGCGAATATTGTCAAGATTCATTAATTAGCATAAAAATGAGTAAAAATATCAGACACACATACAGGCCTCTAGAAATAAAAGTGCCCAGGGCCTACAAAAGTCTTAAAACGTCTTTGGACCTGTAAGCCTTAAGTTTGACATGCCTGCTTTCTAAAAATAAGCCGGTATAGTCCAATTTCTATAGGAAGAGTTTTTTTAAAAAGGCGAACAAAATTTTTGCTGTAAATTTTTTTACTATATTATTAGTGTCATTTTAAAGGTATTGATAATGTAAGTCGAACGTGACAATTACAGATAACTCAACTTGACGTATGAATACGTCTAAGTAGATCCAGTGCTGACATTTCTAGCTGTCCTATGAACATAGAACTGTACTAGCATGAACCTATGAAGAGAGTAGCCTACTTCTTGCACCATTAACCAAGCATAAATAAAATAAATAAAATGAAAATGTTAGGACTAGTTTAATGGATAATGCAATTAACTATGATCCAAGTATATAAAGACACATTCTTTCTTACTTACTTACTTTATGGTATTAAGAACTCGAAAATTCATTTGCCGCATTTACGAAAGTACGCCATATATCCCTTATCTTGAGTTAATTCTATCCAGTCCCCCTCATTTCACTCTATCCCTATCTTGAGCTAGTTCTATCCAGTCCACCTCACTACACTCTATCCCTATCTTGAGCTAGTTCTATCCAGTCCACCTCATTACACCCTATCCCTATCTTGAGCTAGTTCTATCCAGTCCACCTCATTACACCCTATCCCTATCTTGAGCTAGTTCTATCCAGTCCACCTCACTACACTCTATCCCTATCTTGAGCTAGTTCTATCCAGTCCACCTCATTACACTCTAACCTTATCTTGAGCTAGTTCTATCCAGTCCACCTCATTAAACTCTATACCAATCTTGAGATAGTTCTATCCAGTCCACCTCATTAAACTCTATACCTATCTTGAGCCAGTCCTACCCAGTCCACCTCATTAAACTCTATCCCTATCTTGAGCCAGTTCTACCCAGTCCGCCTCATTAAGCTCTATACCTATCTTGAGCCAGTTCTACCCAGTCCACCTCATTAAACTCTATCCCTATCTTGAGCCAGTTCTACCCAGTCCGTCTCATTAAACTCTATCCCTATCTTGAACTAGTTCTATCCAGTCAACCTCATTACACCTCATCCCTATCTTGAGCTAGTTCTATCCAGCCCACCTCATTAAACTCTATACATATCTTGAGCCAGTTCTACCCAGTCCGCCTCATTAAACTCTATACCTATCTTGAGCCAGTTCTATCCAGTCCACCTCATTAAACTCTATACCTATCTTGAGCCAGTTCTACCCAGTCCGCCTCATTAAGCTCTATACCTATCTTGAGCTAGTTCTATCCAGCCCACCTCATTAAGCTCTATACCTATCTTGAGCCAGTTCTACCCAGTCCACCTCATTAAACTCTATAACTATCTTGAGCCAGTTCTACCCAGTCCGCCTCATTAGACTCTATACCTATCTTGAACCAGTTCTACCCAGTCCACCTCATTAAACTCTATACCTATCTTGAGCCAGTTCCACCCAGTCCGCCTCATTAAACTCTATACCTATCTTGAGCTAGTTCTATCCAGTCCACCTCATTACACCCTATCCCTATCTTGAGCTAGTTCTATCCAGTCCATCTCATTAAGCTCTATACCTATCTTGAGCCAGTTCTACCCAGTCCACCTCACTACACTCTTAAGGTATTTAAGGTCTATTATTCTAATGTCTATGTCTTCCCATTGGGTTTTCCAGTCAATACCCTGAACAAGGTATGGTAAACATCCCCTATCCTAAGATGAGTACAATAATTCACATTTTATTTTAAGCCTCTCTCACAGTCCACGGAGGTTCTTTCAGGCTGCCTCGGGTGAAGAGTGAACGGGGGTAGCGTCGACTTTCCATCGTAGGATGTTCGCCTCTGTTATTAATCGTCAAAATCCACAAATCTACATTGGACCATCCCCCTGACAAATCCCTGAATCTCATGTCTCATTCATTCTCATTAATATGCTGACGTGCAGTCTTATTAAGATACATTTAATGTCTTGGCTCACGCGTATCCTTCATAATAATTTAATATCCTGATTTAGACGTCTCATTTTGATGCATTTATTATCCTGGCTCACACGTATCATTAAGATCCAGTTATTATACTGGTTTGCACGTCTCATTCAAAGTATCTTAATATGCTGGCTGACACATCTCATTCAGTCATCTTGGCTAATACGTCATATTAAGTCTCTCTTAATATCCCGGATCTCATTGCCAGCCCCTTATTGTTTTCTCTCAGGGACCCAACTGAATCTTTATGTGCAAAGTTAAATGATAGAGGGGACAAGGAATCTCCTTACACTTGTGAATTTTCAAACGTATCAGTTAGTGTAGTTTTGATGACATTTATCTCAGTATGGCTAGAGATGGTTGCTATGAGAAAGGCACACTTGTTTATCTAAGTATGGCTATAGATGGTTACTATGAGAGGGACACACTTGTTTATCTCAGTATGTCTAGAGATGGTTACTATGAGAGAGGCACACTTGTTTATCTCAGTATGGCGATAGATGGTTACTATGAGCGAGGCACACTTGTTTATCTCAGTATTATTAGAGATGGTTTCTATGAGAGAGGCACACTTGTTTATCTCAGTATGGTTAGAGAGGGTTTCTATGAGAGAGGCATACTTGTTTATCTCAGTATGGCTATAGATGGTTACTATGAAATAGGCACACTTGTTTATCTCAGTATGGCTGGAGATGGTTACTATGAGAGAGGCACACTTGTTTATCTCAGTATGTCTAGAGATGGTTACTATGAGAGAGGCACACTTGTTTATCTCAGTATGGCTAGAGATGGTTACTATGAGAAAGGCACACTTGTTTATCTCAGTATGGCTATAGATGGTTACTATGAGAGAGGCACATTTGTTTTTCTCAGTATGTCTAGAGATGGTTACTATGAGAGAGGCACACTTGTTTATCTCAGTATGGCTATATATGGTTACTATGAGAGAGGCACACTTGTTTATCTCAGTATGGCTATAGATGGTTACTATGAGAGAGGCACATTTGTTTAGCTTTGGGGTTTGTTTTCTTGAGTTTAAGATTATTTAAGAAAATATTTGGAGTAATACATTTAAATAATCATTAAAAACTTTTACCAAATATATATATATATATATTATATATATTTGGTTATATATATATATATTTGTTTCAACCTTAAGGAATAAGTTTCGCTAAAGATTTCTCAAGCACACAAAAGTCCCGAAGAAAGTCTTTCTTAATCTTATATTATTTGGCTGGTTATTTAAGAGAGTAACTAGCCATAATTCAATACTAAAAGGTGCGACGCACATATTACATTAATATAATTGATATAAAATACCCTTATCTATATTTACCAACGGTGTATGATAAGTTAAGCTTCTTTTTGCAGAGATGATATGCTCGCAAATATTCCTTCCATAACTCGTCGTTGGTTAATGGAATATCCTTTTTCTTCTTCTTCTTGGCACCCTATCAACACAATCAAGTCATAATACAATTATATATAGTATATATGCCTGTTATAGATCACAAACTTCGGGAAAAAAATATCTGGGAAAGAAGATTTTCCCGAATTTAGGGCGGGGAAAATTATGTCTAGGGATTTTTCGGGAAAAAATAATAATATAAAAGCTATAATTAAGGACCGTCAATCAATCTGATTTTTAGTTAACTTTTATTTACAATTTTATTTATTAAAGTTAAATTATTAACCTTATTTTCCTTTAAGTAGACTGATGGGTACAGAAAATTACAGCAGCTTTTAATTCACAACTTTACTGAGTGGCATTAAATAACAACCTCAATCGACTACTTGATGGTAATTTTTATTCCCTATTATTATTATTATTATTATTATTATTATTATTATTATTATTATTATTATTATTATTATTATTAGCACCGCGTCTTACTACCCGTTCGGGTTATACGCACTTACGCTAATGTGTTGTAGTAGGGTGATTGTGAGATGAAATGAAGGACCTACAGTTTAACGTGGAATCCGAACCACGGTGGAGGCCTGGCATTCCACACATTCACAAGTTGTGGTTAATACACGTATTGTCTATTCCCTAATAGATTAAAGGAAGGAAAACATATGTTTGGCGAAAAATAATGCTAAAAGTGGCTTTAAAATATCAAAGTTATGCACAAAATACACTTGAACGACACTTATTTTGCATCTGTATACATCTATTGCGTTAATGTTATTATTTAAAGTGGCACACATGGGTTGATTTAGTATATTATATATTTAGTTGGTCAAACCAATATTTTTTAAGTCCAACATCTTGTTTTTTGAGAGGTTTAGTAACTAAAATGTCAGAGGTAGCGAGGCACACTGGCTCAGTTGAGAAATGTGTTTGGTATTTTTATTGACAAGGCTGTAACTCATTTTTACTTAAATTTAGATAAGTTTGAATATTTTTATGTCTTTTTTTGTGTGAGTAGTTATTAAAATTCACACCATGAACTTTTTTTTTTATTCAAGAACTGTTTTAGTTAATCTTAAAATCTATTTTTGGAATGAATTTATATTTATACCAAAAATGCTTGGTTAAAATGCACAATTATAGTATTTGCATTAGGCCTAGGTTCCTTATTTTGAGTCTACATCAAAACCTTACTCAACAGTTTTCAAACAAAATATTATTTTGTTTTTATTTGGAATCCTTACAGCTTTAAAAATAAATTAATATAAACAAGTTGTATACATATTTATTTCCTTTAAACAAATTCTACAAGATTACAGAATTTACATTTATTGTTCAGACCTCTTAACTAGGCTTGTAACTTAATCAAAGATTTTGTCTCTTTTCCCAGCCCTATTCGGGATCAAATTGCCCTTAGTTTCTAATTTTACCATAAAATTATATTTATTGGAATGAATGGGAAATCTAAATTTATAATAAAATTATAAATAGGGAAAATAAATATAGTACGAAAGTGGGGAATTATTTTTATTTATTTTACCCCTATATCCCGTCTCGTTCTGTGGGAAATTGTGAAATTTTATTTCGGGAATTATCAAAATCAAAATCTCATTCTCCCACAGACATAGTAAATAATATACTAGCAGGAAGTTAAATTTGCGCTTTTGTGTTAGACTTGGATTCAAGAACCATTGGATCCATTCTTGACGAAGCCTTTTAAATGATAAATTGATATAACTATTGTAGGTGACCTGGCGGTCTAGGGGTAAGGTGTCAGACTTCTGTGCTGGCGGCCGGGGGGTTCAATCCCCGGTCCTGGCATAAATTTATCTGATTACCAAACCCTTCCTTCACCTCTGACAATACATCTTGTGAATGTGGGGAATGCCAGGCCTCCACCGTGGTTCGGATTCCACGTTAAACTGTAGGTCCTCCATTTCATCTCACAATCACCCTACCATTACACATTAGCGTAAGTTCGTATAACCCGAACGGTTAGTAAGACGCGGTGCTAATAATAATAATGATATAGCTATTCACACTCGTCCTATCAAGAAAATTGCTGTTTTTTTAACTCTCAATTTTCGTCCGGTACACTAAAGATAGATAGTTTAAGGGTATGTTGGCAATACATTGCATAATACAGTACAGTTCAATCTTTATTAGAAGAACCCTGTATCTCACAGCCAAAAACGTTACTTGATCTACATAATGCATTCATACGTCACTTCTTGTGATCTTCAGCTGACACTTTTTTTAATTAGATATTATCAATAATGATAAAAGATTAAAATGTTACCAGTTGTGGTCAAAAAAAAGGTTTTTATTTTTTAAAAGGTCCATCGTGTGAAATTTGAACTATATACTTTCAATGGTTTTCTTCAATTTATTTGATCACTTACATGATAATACTAATTTGAACCTCAATATAATCAATATCGTTTAGGCCTTCGTTCTTTTGGTACTACCAACCTATAAAACAATAGTAGTTGTGATTAAAGTAATACTAAGGGATTTTTAATATTATAAGGGCTGATTATATTTTACACGATTAAATACACTCTAATTTAGATAAGAAATATGTTTTTTTTGCTTGTTATAAAAGTTATTAAAATCAAGTTTAATATATTCATTCAATGAAACCATTTGAGCTGCAGTCGTCAATAAAAAAAAGTAATATCAGTACTCATTAAATAAAATTATATACATTTCCTTAATATCCTGCTAAGTAGGAGTCCAAATAAAGATTTGTTTGAATTTTGATAAATACAGATAATTATAATCAGTGGTAGGCAGTCTTAGTTGTTAACATTACATACGTATGGGTTTCTTATAAACCAAAACAAAACAAGTACTGATTCAAGAAACTTTAAGCCCAAAATATATATAATTAGGATTGAACCAGTAATATATTTTTTGGGGTGTCAAAGTTTAACCTTGTTCTTAAAACAAGAAACACGAGCACTGTTTACTCATTGGGACTGCGTCCTCTCCTGCACAGTTTCTCAATTGTAGTAAAGACGCTCTTTTTATTCTTCAGGAGACTTTTCCTGATAGTATTGTATTTTGTGTGTGTGTTTGTACAAAATATAATGTGTATAGATGGTCTATCCAGAATTACCGTTGCCAAAATAAATGTTATTTTTATAGGTTTTTTGATAATTTTACGGGTTAAACATTAGGAGCTATACTTTACTAGGATAGTCTTGTATTTTTCTATCCTGTAAATACATTTGTCGTGTTCTTATATTCTGATGATATTCTGCATTTATTTCCCCTAAAGGTTGATTTTAAAAGGGCAGAGAAAGAAAGGCGAAGCCTGTATCTATACTCTGTATAATCGATGGTCTCAAATAATACAATATTTTGTATGTTGTTATCCTTTTACTAGAGGGGGGTTAGAAATGTATGTCCTCAATTAAATGTGTATTCACATCATGTATACTATATTTACAACACAACCGTTCCAAGAACTTAAGGGTGTAAGACTCAAAATTAATAATATAATGATTATATGTGAATAGGTCTTCTTAGACCAAACTTGGATCGATGTATTAAATATAAACTAAGTTTATATTTTAAGCACAGTGTTTACTCAAAGTGTTAAATTTTGGCATCAAATGCAACAATTTTTAGTAAAACCAAATTATGCAAAGATTTCATATTTGGAATATTACAAATACTTGAGGAGGTTCATTAATTAAAATATTATTTCAATGAACTTTCAATTAACTGCGTAAACATTTGCCAATTAAATTCAATATTCAATTAATTATTTTGTATACGTAAACGTGTGTAATAAATGGGGACAGCAAATCAATTAATGCCTACTTCTTTTAACTTTATAATGGTACTTCATTCACATTAATATTCAACCTGAAACTTATGAAAACTAATACGAGCTGAGGTGCTTCATATTTTGCCCCCGGATTTTGAAAATATATTTGATACAACCCCGCAATAGCTGAAACAGAACGGCCCGGTTAGAGTAGAGTAGAGCAGACAACTCATCCCTTCTCACTCCAAGTTACCAGCTGTCTGTCCTTGAAACCATAAATATGTCGCCAGTGGTTTTGGCATGTTTGTAAAGCTCATCGCCCTGAACTATCACCATCTCTCTTTAGGGATTGTCACATGGCTCCCCACCGTTTTCAAGTCAATGTGGTAAGTGCTACCATTGATGAAATGGATTTTTTTCAGTATGGCTGAGTGTAATTGCATTTAATGTCTTTAGGGATGTGTGAAGTGTATTAATTGTGGAAAAACAATTTTTATTATTTAAAAAAATGACCTCACAAAAGCTTAAAGATGGCATAAGATATGTAAAAGGCAAAAGAATAAGCATTCCAAGGCAATTAAACGCTTTTACGAAGAAATTCAGAAATCCCAAACCACCAATAAGTTTGTGAAATTACTTCAAACTTATATTATGTTATTGAACTTAAATAAATTTTTTTTAAAATTCTTTTGAAATCTGTAACCAAAACTGGAATCTACAGCTTAGCACGTCAATATCTTACCATTGAGCTATATAGGGCTAATCCTGTGCTAGGGTCATTTATCTCTCATATTTTAAGGGTTAATCGGTAATAGAAGTGTAAAATCGTAGGCCATTTAATAACAATCCGAAACACACTCGATCGTTGATCCAGTGTAGCTTTATGGTGCCGTTTGAACAATTTTTAATAATTTTAAATGGTTCCTTGAATATAATTTGTAGTAAATAATTATTGTCTATAATATAATCAGCGGTGGATCGTGTATAAGCACTGCAGAACTGCAGCACCTTCTATTTCCACTTGATATCAGCGATAAAATTTAATATAATGAGCCCTTTTTTCTTTAATTCTTTCTTTATTTTTGTAGTACCATATATATTCCTTAAGCTTAATGTCAGTACTTCAGTAACTATCCTCCAGTTTATGAAAAAGATACAAAAATCTTTGTACGGAACTGTGCGCTTCACAGTGTCAGCGACGTGGTATTTGACTGTTGTGCTCATGCGCACATAGGAGGGGGTAGGGAGGAAGGCGGGGCTGCCAGGTTGAGAGAGCACTATTGCTCTCGCAGTGCCGGCTCTGGCGTGATGGTGGAAGGAAGTGTTTTTTTAAACTCAGCGTGTGTTGTGCTTAAAAACCGTGTACTATATTCTTGAATGTGATAAAGTTTAGAAGAGTGTAAAATTAGATTATTATTCTGCTTCCAGCTAATCTATTTGATTCATTTTTTTCGGTTCTTTTATTTAACAGAAAGACTAAATGCGCTTGCAGTACCTTCAATGGAGAAAAATTTCTTCAATTGTCATCGAAAGATCAAGGAGAAAATTACTGAACCTTTTGCAAAATTAAAACAAGAAGAATGGATTTCATTTTTAAATGAATAGATCAAGTTTGAACTGTAACAATTTAAATTAAAGTAAGTAAAAAATGTTGTTTTTTTGTTAAGACTTTATCAAGTTCCTGAATAAATTTTCTTTTTATACATGTTTTTTTCCTTTTACACAATTTTAAAACAAAGACTAAACATTTTCTGGAGCAGCACCTCCACTAATTTTAGCTACGAGCCGCCACTGAATATAATACTACAACTATTAAGGAGCCATGATCTGCCATACGTATTTCAAATGATTGATAAGTACTGCTTAGCATTGTACAAATATTGAGTAGGTAGCTCACTGGGGAAGCTTTGTTGCGCTGAGCACAAGGGTCCGTGTTCGATTACCATGTACACTAAAATAATCATGTTTCAACTATATTGAGAAAAAAATGAAGTACGCCCTTGTGAACGGATTTATCTTTTCCAAAATGTTAATCTCTTGAATTGATATAACATTACAACTTAGGCCTTTATAATTAAAACTCCGTCAATGCAAAATTATTTCATCTCTTAATGACTCTATTCTCCGAAATATGTTTAATGATATCAGATTTCAATTGTAAAGTTAAGATTATATTTAACTTAGAATTAACAAAATATATTTTAAATAAATGAATAGTCCAGGACGCTGTAAACCACTTATTAACTTACTATTAAGCAAACATTTTATAAATTATTTTAAGAATGACTTTGAACAAAGAATACAGTGTGATATTATTATTATTATTATTATTAGCACCGCGTCTTACTACCCGTTCGGGTTATACGCACTTACGCTAATGCGTAATGGTAGGGTGATTGTGAGATGAAATGGAGGACCTACAGTTTAACGTGGAATCCGAACCACGGTGGAGGACTGGCATTCCCCACATTCACAATATGTATTGTCAAAGCAGTGTGATATAAAAGCCTATATTTAAGTTACGTTAATATGTTTGTACAATAGTGCATATGTAAAATAAATATAGATTACTGTTTAGTCATATTGGCCATTAGATTAAATTTGTAGGTAAATACATTAATATACAATGTTACTTATTACCTTCTTGCAACTCTCTGGTTGAGAAAAAATAGTAATTGTCAAAAAAATAAAACTCGATATTTTGATGGATGTTGACGTTTCATGATCCTCTAAATCCAAAAAATTGTGTTTTTGAAATAATGTCAGTTTGTAGCTCTGACTAGAAACGAAACAAATCTACCAATTGGGATAAATTTGGGATATAGTGTTTTCATAAGGTTTTTCTGAATTTTAAAAAAATAATTCATCCAACTTTAAAATTAATGGTAGTTATTTTTACTTAAAAGTGGAAAGAGAAAAAAAAAGATTATATCACACTCAACTCGATTAAAATTCGTACATATGTATTGTTTAATATTAAAACTGGTGACCTGCTGGTCTAGTGGTAAGGTGTCAGACTTCTGTGCTGGAGTCCGGGGTTCAATCCTCGGTTCCGGCACAGATTTATCTGATTAACAAACCCTTCATTCACTTCTGACAAGTCGTGTATTAATCACAACTTTTGAATGTGTGGAGTGCCAGGCCTCTATCGTGGTTCGGATTCCACGTTAAACTGTAGGTCCTCCATTTCATCTCACAATCACCCTACCATTACACAATTAGCGTAAGTGTGTATAACCCAAACGGGTAGTAAGACGTGATTCTAATAATATTATTAATAATAACAATATTAAAACCAAATGGAATTTCTCATTTCCTTATGAAAATAACTTTAAGGATAATATACACTTAAGGAAACTTCCAATTTTTATCAAATCTCCGTAACTCTTTAGATACGAAATAACTTATCATTTCAAAAATGAATGCATATTAAATATAAAAATCTTTATTTGAAATATATTTTATAAAACCTATAGTTTCCGAAATATAAGCACATATATATATATATATAACACTTATATATATATATATAAAACACTTATATATAATATATATATAACACTTATATAATATATATAAATTCACATATATATTATGCAGGTATTTTAATTTGGAAATTGCTATAACGCTCCTGGGTGTGATGTTCCTATTTTCTGTAACATTGTATATTATTTCGTTTATGCTCTTTGGTAGAGTGTGCAACAAAGTCTATTATCTTGTTTCAAATATTTTACGAGTTTTAAGTAAATATCTCTGTTTTATTTACAGTATTTAAAAACAAATTAGCCCTTTTGTACAAAAAACTATAAATTTGTTTGGGGATATAGCTTAGAAAAATAATTAGTATGCAAGAAAATTACGATGCTTAGCTCTGTCAGTAGTGCGTCTACCTACGTAGCTAAGGGTCCCTGGCTCAATCCCTGGCACGGCCGCTAAATTGATCATTGTTGGAATGTGAGTTCACCCTTTCACAGTGATGAATTGACGGGGCCGAGGGATGGATTTTGTGTTTGTCCCAGATTTAAGATTAGAGTAATTAGTTCAAAGGCGGATAGCCTGAACAGGTAGTAAAATACGTGGCTCTGAAAAAAGTTTTTAAAAAATGCCACCGACAACCTACAATAGCATCATGTGTAACATAATTTGCGAGCCACTACTGTATTAGCTAGGCTCATGTTACAGACATGTCCAGATGGACACTAGCAATATGTGCTTTTGAGCACAGAATATCTACATCAATATTCCCCCTCCACAATCATAACACACATATATAGGCCTACATTTTAAATCACTCTTTTTTATGTCCTTTCTCGTCAAAAAATATTTTCTACTGTATTTTCTTCTCTTTGTTCAGACGTAACGAATTAGTTTTATACAACTACCAAAACATAGTTTGTAGGTCCCAAGTTCAATTCACATGTCCAGATGTCATTTTTTAATTTAAATAATTAACATACTCATATTCGACATCGTGTAGAGATAATGCTATAAATACTTAACATCCGCCCTCCGTTTCCCTCCACTCTTAGTTCGGCATATCTGTATATATCACAATTAGTGTAATTAATATTAATATTTTTACTAATTACACTAGTGTGTTAATGATGAGACATATCTAAAACAGAGGTAATGTACCCACATTTTTGTCGAGGGACAAAGGGAAACCATTTAGAAAGACACACCCTTTGTTAACCCATTAGGGATTTGAACTCTGACCACCGTTCATCGTTAAAATAAACTAAATGAGCTCAGTGCTTAAATCAGGTTAAGGCTGACTTTAAAAATGAACAGACGATTTAGTTCGGTCCCTGACTTACAGTTTTCATTCATAATAGTCAAAGAGGACTGTCTAGTATCTATCTACCTGCTAACCAACTACCCCCCGCCTCCCCCTCATTAAACACCAGCAAAACTTCATCCCAAGACTTTACAGTCCCTCCACCGCTGACCAAGGATAGATTTTTTTGTTCTCGACGGAACAGAACATTAGCATCCACTTTCACCTTAACCTCAGTGACACAAACGCTGTCTTACAAATTTTTCTCAGCCTTAGCTTTGTTCAAACAAAGTTAAAAAATGTAGGTTCAATTTTTATACTCGATATATATTTTTACTGTCCAATTCGTCCCTGGATTAGGAATAATTTGAATGAATAGAAAAATGCTCGCCTGATTTAATTCTACGATGCTCCTAGCAAATACACAAAAACTGTTGATATTACTAGATCCAGGCATTTAAGGCCTGTATTCACTGTCGTGTTTAGCTGGCGCCAATAGTCACGCCAGTCCAACTGTCGTAGAATTAAAGGTTTACACACATTTTTGAATACCGTGCAAAGATTTAGTTGCGGAACAATTGAGCTCGCCACATGTGCATACAACTGTTCTAAACAATGCACTGGACCTGTTCTCTGAGAGCTGGGACCGACACGTGTAAGTACAACTAGCGTACACGTCCAGTCGGCGAGACAGTTAACTACTGGCGTAAGGTTATTTGAGCACTATAATACTCGTTAAAGTAGAACATGCGTCATGCAAACTCTTACATTTTCATGCAAATAGAGGTTTACACTCTCATATTGACACTCTAGTAACGAATGGCGCCAGTAAAACATAACAGTGTAAGCCCCACTTTAATTAATGTATTTACTGAAGAAACATTATATTTATTTTGGACAAAAATACTGATTTTAGCGGAAGTTCTCTTCCATCCCACCTTATAAATAATACATAACGTACCTCCACAATAGCTACGGTCGCTACCCATAGAAGGTAGAACGTTATAAATGTTTGGAACGTCATGCTAAGACGATACGTGAATACCCAGTATCACCGTGTGTGCTGTGCTATCAGTAGGGGATGGAACTGCGCTGTAAGTGTATTTATGAAAAGTATCGGGTGTCGGAGAGCTGTTGAAAAATAGTTTTAAATGGTTGACCGGAAGTTTGTTTAAACGTTTATTTCTTCCCATTAGCGATTCATTCATGGTGCTCACCACACCATGACATGGCGGCTCTTTTGAATGTGACGTTTATGGGAAGAGGTGTGGGTTTGTGAAAGATAACTGGACAAAGAAACGACCCGCTTCGGTGGTCGCGTGGTATGAGGCGTCACTCTCACCATAGACTGGATTTCCGATGATGGGTAAATTGGGGATTGAATCCCAGCAGGATGTACAAAGTCTGTTTTTCCTTAGTGTTTTCCCACTTTTTCTCTGCGCAAATTTGGGTGAATTTCCTTTAAATTCAATCTTCCACATACATAACACATTAGAGTAATTAATACTTAGACGTATTACCCGGACGGGTGGTAAGACGTGGTGCTAAACAAAATTGGCTCGGTGGATCAATTATACTGGACAACCCCGTTTCATGAATATTACATTATAGCAGGATTTTAGTAGTAATTCCAAAAGGTCTTTTTCCCTACCATAATCATATATAATAATAATAATAATAATATTATTAGCACCGCGTCTTACTACCCATTCGGGTTATACGCTTTAAGTACTAATTACTCTAATGGATTAGGAATTGGGAAGGTTGAATTAGAGGAAGTGAACCCACATTTGCGTGGAGGGAGAGTGGAAAACCATTTAGGGAAAACCACCCCCAGTTCACCCGACCGAGATTTGAACCTCGATCTCCCCGTCCTCAGCAGTCGAGCTCAACACGACAAGCGCGTTAGCCAACTACGCCACAGAGGCAGGTCCATACCATAATCATACCATGTATTAAGATAACTATATTAATTAAAAAGGTTTCCCAGAACATCCTTCGTACCAGAATCCTACTATAGCTATATCGCCAGGGCACGTGCTTGTAACAACACGATAATTGCTGCTGCAATTATTGATGTTAAAAGGAACAGAGAACTGAGATGGAAACCAACATATAATTAATTACTTCCGATACACTGAAAGTGAAATACAATAGATCTGGCCAATTAAACAAATAATTACTTGTATTGCTCTCACGATGTGAGTTTAATAGGGGTCTAATTGATAGTGTTCCGTGGTACCAGCGTCGTGGTGTTGTTGACTAAAAGCTCTGTAATTGTCTTTAGTCGACCGACGTAGTCTCACGTGAGTCGAGAGAGCGATCAATATAGAAAAGAAACAGGAATTAGGCTTACGTTAGGCCTGTTTTAACGACAAAAAATATGTTTTTCGCCAAAATAAATAAAATATTTAATCGGTAGAAACATTTAGTTTAATTTTTTTTTACACGTAGTAGTCTCAACAGTTCTTGAATATTGGCCATGGCCATTGAACAAACAGAATATCCGCAACTTTTATCTTGATTTAAAGAGATTCTCGTTAAATGCAACATTGCTATTGAGAAATATTCAAGAACTCTATATATTGTCAAACTAAAGGTCTCTATTGAAGAAATTTTTGAAATGTTTATTCCAAACATTTTTTTTTTTTTTTTTTGCACAACAACTTCAATAGTATGAAGCTAAGCCGCGTCTACACCGGGCGAACGCCAAGGTTAGCTCACTGGTCGGCACATCAACGGATGTTCGCTTGAAGGCTGTTGACAGGGGCAGTAGGAAACATCGACAGTAAACCGAATAGAATATCGATCTTATGTGTGGCTTTGGAGTGGATTAATAGGCCTATTCTTGTATTACAGCTCATTGATTCATACCGCGAACATGAGTGTCTCTGGAATCTAACACTCAATGACTATGATAGTAAATTAAACAAAACTATAACGTTCTATACTTTTAAAAGGTAAAGTCTTCCAAGGTTGTTTTATTTTTCTTCTCCTAGGCTGGACAGATTCTTCACTGATTATTATATATGATGCACTAGCGATTATAATTAAATATTCATCAGACATACTGAAAAGTAAAGTAACGCCAAGGTTTCGACTAGACAACCAGCGAAAGTGAGTGAACATCCGTGAAAACATTCGGTTCGCTTAATGTGGACTCCAAGGCGAACTTTGAACCAAACGCTGAACAAATTCGACCGAGTGCATTCATGTGCTCTTGTTCGCCTGGTCACTAGTGTATACGCGGCTTTAGAAGTAAAGCGCATGGCTAAAGAACATACAGTAAACCCCTATTTTGCACATATTAAAACACTAGTAGCATTCGAACGAACATTGCTTCATGGCTACTGTTTACATCACTTGACGTGCTAAGGCTAATGCAGCGATCAAGGAAGAATTCTTACAAATCTCGTTCTAATAAACTGGGATGTGGTTGTCTAAGGGCAGTATTACACTGTCATATCAAATATATGATAACATAGTTGACACCACTTTTGATTTATATATATATTATAATGCATCCTTTTTTCTTCAAAGCTTGTACACTATTATGTGAATGCAAAAATAGACGCCAATCATGTCAAAAATATTTACGAGTGGACAGCGAAGTTTTTTAAATAATGTGGTCACCAAAGGTGAGTTATTAATTAAAAGAAAAACATATTTATGCTGTAGCGGCTAGCCTAAGTGCGGGGTTCGGGTCTTAATATTGTACAGTTACATTTTTAACTGTTTATCATGTAGCCTACAGGTTTACATTTCAAACCTCACCATTTTCTTTGATAAAAATCAGCATGTTTAGTAATGCAAATATTTCATAAAATATCTTCAATGAATCCTCAAAGTTTTTTTTTTATCAAAGAACTTAAGTAAAATAAATGTGACAGTGTTATACAACCTCAAGGGAATAGTATTTTCTTCAAATGAAATATCATTAAAGTATTATTTATATTTGTTATTTACATTTATAGCTTCATCATATTCTTTCCGTACGTCCATTACAGACTTTGCCTTGAAATGTGAGTTAAGAGTGATACTGGGCAAGGGATGACTCCTGGATAGCTCATTGATAGAGTCTTGGTGTAGTAAGGCAAAGGTCCCGGGCCCGATTCCCGTTTCTAAGAGTAATTTTTCAACTAATTTAAATTATATATAGAAGTGCTAAGAAAAGCAAACGAAGAAAGGAGACCTTGGAAAGGAATACAGCAAAGAAGAAATAACATGGTAGGACATGTACTGAGAAATGAGAGACTCGATACAAATAATTATAGAATTTGTAGAAGGAAGAATTTCAAGAGAAAAACCTAGAATGGAGTGCATGACGGACAATGTTGGCAGAAGAAAGTAAAAAAAAAATAATGTAATGATGGGCCCAGAATAGCCAAAAGGGGAGAGTTGTAGCAAATCAATAGAAATATTAATTATACTTTTTCTTCATTATTATTATTATTATTATTATTATTATTATTATTATTATTATTATTATTATTAGCACCGCGTCTTACTACCCGTTCGGGTTATACGCACTTACGCTAATGTGTAATGGTAGGGTGATTGTGAGATGAAATGGAGGACCTACAGTTTAACGTGGAATCCGAACCACGGTGGATACCTGGCATTCCCCACATTCACAAGTTGTGATTAATACACGTCTGATCAGAGGTGAAGGAAGAGTTTGGTAATCAAATAAATCTTTGCCGGGACCGAGGATTGAACCCCGGACGCCAGCATATAAGTCTGACACCTTACCCCTAGACCGCCAGGTCACCTACTACTTTTTCTTAAAAAAAATATCTTTATCACCGTGTCTTACTACCTGTTAAGGTTATACGCATATATTATAATAATTGCTTTAATGGGTAGGGATGAGGAAGAAAGAATTTTAGAGGTAGCCTACCCGTATTTGCATGGAAGGAGAGTGGGAAGCCATTTAGGGAAAACTATCCTCAGTACACCCAACTGGTATTCGAACCCCAATCTCCCCTTCATCAGTAGACCAATCTAATATGAGAGTGACGCTTTAGATCATTTGGTCACTGAAGTGATTAATGATCTAATGATTATGATCTGTCATTAACGGCAGCACACAAATGGTCAAGCTTACCTTAAATTCCCCCGCTATTTTATTCAAGACTATATGACATATCACGACTCATCATTCATGATAGCTTAATATATTTTAATACTATCATTATATTTATTTGCTTTAATGATTTAGACACTGCAGCACTTTAATAATGATTTAATGAAATGCATTCAATATTTTGTGCTGAGTTTATTATATATATATATATATGATTTTCTTAACCCTTAACAATAAAAAAAGTATTTAGAAAAGTGCAAGGATATTAAATTTATTTCTACTCTACATGAAATGTTTCCATTTCCATTCCAGTTCTCCAGCCATCTTTTATACACAGGTAAGTGCACGGCACTACTTCTTGGATGGAGTGTACATTGACCACTTCGTTGAGCATTCGTTCCATAGTCAAAACAACATAGTACATAAATAAATAAGATTCTACAGCCGAAATTAAAGAGAAATAGCTTTTATACAATAAAGGTATGAAAGAATGATTTAAAGTACAATACACACCATACCATTCCTTAAAATATTTTATCAAACACATTACAATTTATATATGTATTTGTATTTTTTTTTATTTCTTCGCGAAGCTGGAAAATTCAAACAGATTCATCCCATCTGCATCATTATTCCAGACTGAAAACAAAGACATTATTTAATATTAAACCCAACCATTTTTGATGGAATACATTCATTGCAAAGTTAGACAAACACAATATAAGTTTGTGAGTTTTAAGTAGGTATAAAAGTAGAGTTTTTTTCGAGTCTCCTCTGTGTTGGTAAGTAAGGTGGTGTAGTGGTTGAAAGATTGAAGGTGTAACACGAACCAAGAACATCCTTAATGACTTAGAAACTCAAAATCGTAAATTCCCTCTTAAATTTAACAAAAGCAATATTATTGCTCCCCCTAGATTCGAACCACACTACCCAAAGGAGACGATCTAGCGGCGAGAGGGAAGAGGGTAGTGACAAAGGGGGAGTAACTTATTTTTCTTCTAGGGCTAGTCCCGTCTCAGGATAGCTGCGAAATCCCAATGGAAGGTTTTCCAGCGTTTGGGGGAACCCTGGGAGTTGTCAGTCCGTGTACTGTGTATGTCTCAGGAGATACAAAGGTTTGGCCTGCACAGTAGGAGGCTCCTTTGGAATGGGGGGCAGTGGAAGATGGAGTTGGTCTGGAGTACTCGAGTTTGGTGGACTAGCAACTGATCCGAGGGGAATGGATTAGGAAATAAATGTTTGCTTCTTTGGTGTGCTTGCCTCCTTTTATTCACCGTTGATCGGAGATGAGCTCCCGCTATAGAACTTATGAGTCACGTCTTTCATTTACAGCCTTTAAAATATGTTGGATTGATGAATTCTCTAGGCCTGTATTATGAGGAAGCGCTCCGCTCTAGACCGGGGAAAGTCGTTACACTATGACAGATTTCATCAATCTGTGGAGCTTCAATTCAGTGTGCTGCAGTGAAAAGTGCGAGACATATCTTTAAAACAACAGAGATGTGAGGTCCACCAGTGAAGCTACCAGTAGCAGCGACTGATATCCAAGTACATGAAACTCTCATGCTTACAGATAAAACCTATTGGATCTATAGAGGTAACACTCTGTGCCACCAGAGTGGCTAATAGTCTACACATAAGGTGACCGAGCCTGGATTTCAAAGTTCCTCCCGGTCATATGTGCCATACGATAAAAAAAAATGTACATATAAAAATTTGCAAGCAAATATTTTGCTGAAATCAAAATTTGATGTGTAATGATTCTTCAATTTACCATTACTTCTTTCAGAAGGTTTCCCTTATCTAATATTTTTTGTTATGTTAGTTTTAAATCACTTTATGTCCTCCGTATCCCATTGCAGTGTTGAGTCCAGATTTACCACTCTGTTCAAGTTCAACCAATCATTGATTAACCAATTTACCTATGCTCGAAACACCACAACAGATTCCAGTGTAACACCGCCCTTAGTCTTACCACAAGAATAAGGCTGGCGCACAACATAAATATATAATATATAAAAAAGGAACCAATAATTGCAGAGGAGCTGATAGGATAGCAATCAAAACCGAATAGGCCCAGACTGGTCTATTCACCTTTTGTTTACACGAACCCACACCCCAATTATTTCATTAACATATTACGGGTACCAGCAAGGAATATCATAAAGGTTTGATATAAAGACATACGTCAAAAATTAACATTTTAGTTTTATTGTGATAAGAATTGAACAATAAGTTTGTGCTATAGAGCAATAACAATGAAACAAAAGTTACGAGAACATTTAGTAACCATGATTGGTTACGATTCAGTGTGATATATATAGTTACTACACAAGGTGGAAAACAATACAACGACAATATAAAATATGGGTGCCGTATGGGCAATACTTATCTATGACCTTGCTAATGCGAACATACCATATTTCCCTTTAACGCAAGTAATACAAGCCTTTTACTTAGACAATGATAATAAACTATCTCCGCCATTTGAGCAATAATTTGCTAGTCCTAACTTGGAAAACCATAGCAATGTCACATAAGCAAGAATTAACTACCTTTAAGTTAACAGTCCTAACTTGGACAACAACAGCAATGTCACATAAACAAGAATTAACTATCTTTACCATTTGAAAACAAGTTACCAGTCCTAAATTGGACAACAATAGCAATGTCACATAAACAAGAATTAACTATCTTTACCATTTGAAAACAAGTTACCAGTCCTAACTTGGACAACAATATACAAATATTACTCAGCCTTAAGGGCTATAACCACCTAAGCTCTCAGTCAGCGATACGTAAAACTTGTGACAGCGCACGGAACCTTACGGGGCTTCATGTTTAAGTCAACAAATATGTAAGATTTCAAATTTACTAAAGTTTTTTTTTATAAATTATTAACATAACTCGCCAAAAAGGAATTTCCATGAACAATAGGCCGAAAGAGAATTTAATACCTCCCTGAAAAATCCAGGGCACCTAGGTGTGTCCAAGGACACGATCCAGACAAGAGTTCCGACAAGAGTAATCGTCCATGCTGACACACACCATTATATATTCTCAGATTTAGCTCAAAAAAAGGGGAGAAGAGGGGTAAACATACAACGGTCACACAAAACAATGATGTCCAGGTGCCATTTTTCAGAATATGATATGCTGCAAACTCTGTAGGAAAATATGCAAGACATATAAACATGGTTTTAAATATTCTTAGTTGTCCTGCTCTCGATCATTCTGTCAATGGTCGTCTAGTGACGCCTTAGACCATGCGTCTCCCTCGCGGTAAGTATACAAATTTAGATGGCGTGAGCTAAAATCGGAGAAGTTTTCAATAACTGTGTTCACACTGATTGAGATCGCTCGAGGAGCAATTTATTACAATTGTTACGAAATAATATCTTAACGTGGTAAAACACTATTAGCCATCAGGGAGGGACAGTTAGAAATTTGAAAATACTTTAGCGTCAATTGACCACCCGTGAGGACTTTGCCCCTTGTCTAATATTAGGACAGTTCCGATATAATCAAATTTTCATAGGAAGGTACTTTTAAATTGATGGTAAACTAATTCATCTCTGACCCCGGATCCCCAGCTAGATTTCACGCCGTCGGTTTCTATGTTCTCTGGCTGACAATGTCAAGAGATTCCAACCCCCCCTCCTCCAAAGAACAGAATTTTGTGTACAAAAAAAATGTACCTACACTTGTGTGAAGTCCATGTTATTAGCCGCAAAGTTAAGCTCATCGGTATTTAGAACAGCGTCTTACTACCTATTCGGGTTGTACGCTAGCGGATTAGGAAAGGTGAAGTAAGGAAATGTTTCAGCGTTTACGCTGTGGGAGAGAGAGAAAGAGTGCGTGAGCAAAAATTTAACATCCCAACATGTACCCGTCTTAAGTACAAACCTGGGACAATGAGGGAGGAAACCGGCCTCAGTACACTCTCACGAGAGGAATACGAATCCCGGCTTCTTCTTTCACCATTTATTTATTTAGTTAACCCGTAGTATCCTGTGATGTTCTTATTCCTTTATAAATTTATGAGTCATAAACAGATCGGTTTTATATGAAAGGATTATTTTCTAGACTACCATCATTAATTATCACTTAATATAATAGTTTAATGTTGAATATAAAAAATACAATACTCTATAATGTTTCGTTACTAACAGTTTTTTTTTAATTTCAATTGTATTGAGTCGTTTTAAAACAATAAGCTTTGCTGAAAATTAATATTACTCCCTCGATGATGAGACAATTAGTATTTTCCCGAGTCTATTTTGATCTAAATTAGAAAGGACGGGTAAATGGCTCTAGAGAAAACGGGATTTGCTTCACACACACACACACACACACACACACACACATATATATATATATGGCTGATCTAGAGTAACCCTGTCTTCTTCCCTTGAAAATAATAAGTTACGGAACGGTTGATTAATCAATAAAATGGAACATTCAGCAACATCCACATCAGGTATTTCAATAATCTTCTTTTACATAACTTAAAAAGTGATTGATTTAATTATAAATTGAATGTGTATTTGCCAGGGTTAAATTTGTGACTGTTATAAAAGTTAACATTTGTTTAACATATTCATAAACCATGTTTGAGACAACATTTTGGTCTAACCGGTTACCGGACATTATAGGGTTGAGTCAACTATTTAATTTTAAGTTGGCTGTTTATTTTCCAGGGTTAAATTTGTGACTGATATAAACACAGCATTTTTTTAAAAGTTCTGTCTATAAATCTATGTGCATTGAATAATGTTTTCTTAATCTATTCATAAACCATGTTTGAGCTAACCGAGTATCACACATTATCTGGCTGATCCAGTCACTATGTGTTCTGGTACTTAGATTATAAGATCATAATTTAATTTTAATTTGTATAGTGTATTCTTTTAAACAGGCACTTTGTAAGATATGTGTATTAGATAGTCAAAATATTGCCTGAAATAGGTAGAAAGTAATATTATAACAACCTTTTCCCAAATGACTATATTATGTATGACTTAAGATTTACTTTACATATATATAGTCTCACTCCACTTCTTTCCACCTCTTTTGTATTACAATAAATGTAACATTAATATATTAAATACCTGGCGATATTACGACAATTTTACTAACACATGAACTCTTGTACAATATCAATAATACAGTTACTTATTTATCTAAAATAAACTAATTTAAGCGTAGTTTACTTACGAAAATATATAGAAAGTTTAATTTTTTAAATCAACAGTAGCTCGGTGTACGGTTATAGTCCTTGCCAGGAATGTTACTATAATAAGAGGAAAATGCTCTAGAGTTTGTTTTAATGTAACTTTCCTTATCCTATCCCTAATAGTGTAATTAAATTATTGTATGAAGAGTGCAAGATACACATTTTTTTTAAATACGTATATGTACGGGCTAACACAAAACATTGAGAAATTATAAGTACCAAATTTCCTCACTAGATGGCACAGAATAAAAATGATCAAGAATTGGATATAAGCTTGACATATAATAATAATAATTTACTCGTAAATAGTGATATATTGAAGGATTCAGACAGTAACGCATGTGATAATAGTGATATATTGAAGGATTCAGAGAGTAACGCATGTGTTACTTGTACACTATTTACCATATTTAATGATTTTATTTCTTGGTGTACCATTTGGAGATGAAATAATTGTGCACACACGTCTTGTTACTCACAGACAAATATTATTTATAATTCGATATATTAGCTCTATCGTTTCTCGCGCTTAACGAGGCTTTCGTCAAATTCTCGTATTTTATTGTGTGAAATTTGCCTTCCATATCTAGAGAAGCGATAGTGAATAATTGTCAAGTCAACCTATCATTAATATTTTATCTATTTATTCTCATAGAACACGATCTATAGCTAATATTTTGTCTGTTGATTTTCATACAACACGCTTGGTTAAAATGACTTTCCTATTAAATAACTGTTCAAAATCTTTTACCAAGCTTACCAGCCTGACACGTCATATGCGTTTACAACACGAGAGTGCACTTATAAAGTGTGATGAGTGTGGACAAGTTTTTAGTCGGAGTGACAACTTACAGTGACATGTTTCCTCACATAGTTGGGAGGTGAAGTCATTCGAGTGTGATAAATGCAGTCAAATATTTTAACGGTAGGATAATATATTACAACACAAGATAAAGAGCTGCACTGCAACAGGAGCAACTTCACTGGGGAATGTTGCCAGCGTTTTGAAGTCAATAGAGCAGGAATCTATTGATAATCTCGATATTGATGAAGATTACGACCCCTGTAATTTTTCAGAAGCTTTGAATGGTACAGTCAAAATCATCAAGATCTCTCCCTCGAAAGACTCGCTATTTTTAGTCTTTACTAACGAAATTAAAAGGAAGTTGGAAGCAATGCTTACCCAACAACTTAATGTAATGGGTAATCTAAAATGGTATACATCTTCCTATGTAGAGTGCTCTCGTGTTGGAGGGGAGGGAGATTTAACAATCACCCCTTACTTTCGTAGTAAGTATATCGTCACTCTAAGTCCTGACGAATTAAAATCACAGATTGAGGATGCATACACTTACATGATTGAAGCAGCTTCTTCTTTCCACCACAAAGTAAGTGGTTGGTCTGAGGACCGTGTGAAATACTTAGAGGTTAAACTAGCTAGATATGCTCTTTGGCTGCTTCCAGCTATATTCCATTAACAGAAGAGTTGAGGAATAAACATGCCTTAGCTAATATAAGAAATTCTGACAGTAAATGTTTTCTTTGGTCTGTGCTAGCATTTCCATACTCCACTGTCAAGGACGATAATCGAGTGAGTAATTATATATCGCTGGAAGGTAAACTAAATATGGATGATATTGAATATCCTGTGCAAATACCACAAATAACTAAGTTTGAAAAACCAAATAATATATCTTTTATTGTGTATGGCTACCAAAGGGAAATATTCCCTTTAAGAATAACTAAGGTCAGTCGTGATAATCACGTGGATTTGTTGTTTCTTTCAAATGTGGATGGGGGACATTATTGTCTTATTAAGAACTTGAGTAGATTACTAAGCTCGCTGACCAGATACGATGGTGAATCATACTATTGCAAATTTTGTTTGCATAGATTTTCCAAGGAAACTCTTATGGATGAGCATAGTGAGCGGTGTGCTGATTTCGATGCTCAGAAGATACAGATGCCCAAGGAAGAGGATAATATATTGAAATTTTCGACATATAAACCTATGCTAAAAATAACGTATGTAATCTATGCAGATTTTGAGTGTTTTAATATTAAAATATGTGTGGGAAAACTTTGAAATGAACACTATGGAAGATTATAGAAATTTATATGTTTTAAGCGATGTTCTACTTTTAGCAGATGTCTTCGAATACTTTTTCACTTTGTGTTTTGAGTACTATAAATTAGACTGTCTACATTTTTGCACAAGCACTGGACTAGCATAAGCAGCATTTTTTAAAGATGACCAAGGTTGAGTTGGAGCTACTAACTGACATTTAAATGCATTTATTCATTGAAAAATGGGTACTTGGTGGGGTGTCTATGATTTCTAATAGACATTCTGAAGCAAACAACCTCGATATGATGGATTTTAACCCTGAAAAGGAGGTGAAGTATATCACATACTGGGATTTTAATAACCTATACGGAACTGTTATGTCTGATTACCTTCCTCAGAGTAATTTTAGGTGGTTGAGAAAGACTGAAATAGTAGCTCTCAATATAATTTCAGTTGCTGATGATAGCACTGTGGGCTATATATTAGAAGTGGATCTAGAGTATCCGGAATAAATTCATGACGACCACAGTGACTATCCACTAGCTCCTGAAAAAGTCATAGTTACTTCTGAGATGTTATCCACATTCTCTAAGTATATACAATCCAAGATGAACTCTCCCACAGGCGAGAAAACAGAAAAGCTAGTGCCCAACCTAAACAGTAAACAAAATTATGTGGTACACTACCGTAATTTAAAACTGTATATTTCCTTGGGTATGAAGCTTCAGAAAACACACCGAGTCCTAACTTTCAAACAGAGCGCTTGGTTGAAGCCATATATTGATTTTAATACATCCTGATGAAAAAATCCATTAAATGGATTTGAAAAGGGCTTTTTCAAACTCATGAACAATGCATTATTCGGGAAGCTTATGGAGAATCAAAGACATCGTGTAAATGTTCAATTACTAAATAATGAAAAAAGACTAAAGAAGCGTATTGCTTCACCAGCATAATATTGCTTATACATTCTTCACAGAAGAGCTAGTTGGGGTTCACATGAGAAAAATAAGCCTACTTTTGAATAAGCCTATCCATGCGGGCTTTGCAATCTTAGATATAAGCAAGGTTACCATGTATAACTTTCATTATAATTATGTTAAGAGGAAATATGGACAAAATGTAAAGCTCTTACTCACAGACACAGACTCCCTCTGCTATGAACTGAAAACAGAAAATGTGTATATGGATATGTTTGATAATATAGACCTATTCAACACTTCAGACTATCCAGAAACACATTTTTTACACTGTGCGTGTGATTAAAAAAAGCTTTGGGTAAAATGAAGGATGAGATGTATGGGGAGTGTATTCGAGAGTTTGTAGGACTTCAACCGAAGCTTTACTCCATTCAAAAAGAGAGTATTGAGTAGAAAAAAGTAGGTAAACGTGTGTCAAAAACAACTTTCAAAAAGAAAATTAAACGTGATCACTATAAAAAGTGTTTAAATCAGGGGATCTTACACTACGCCAATATGTATATGATAAGAAGTGAGAAACATCAATTATATAGTATCTCTTTGAATAAACTTGCACTTTCACCAGAGGATGACAAACGCTATATTTTAGGTAATGGATGCGACACACTTGCATACGGCCACTACAAAATAAGACAAATTTGTTCACCAATGGGGATAAAAAAAGCACCCTTTATATATTATTACGTAAATAGCTCTATTGCTTGTGAGTATCATAGCCTTATTTCATCAGGTGAAACAGCACAGCTTTATATAAATTAAATAGTTAAGTTAAAATTAGTTATAGGTGGGAGGTGACGTTACTCGCTTCCCCGCAATGCCTCCTGGGAAAGGTTTTAATAAACGGCTAAACGAGTAACATCCAATAGGTAGTAATATTATAATAATATGTTTGTGATTTATAAAAGTTTTATCAAATTAATGGTGTAACTATTTTAGAAACACATGGTTTACCACCCACCTTCCCTCTGTCCTAAATATTTTTCCCGATCCACCACTGAGTAATGCTATTCACCTGTACTGACTACTGGATGACTGTGATCGGCACGTGTGGTGAGCCACCTGTATTGACTACTGGAGGACTGTGATCGGCACGTGCGGTGAGACACCTGTACTTATTACTGGATGACTGTGATCGACACGTGCGGTGAGACACCTGTACTTATTACTGGATGACTGTGATCGGCACGTGCGGTGAGACACCTGTACTTATTACTGGAGGACTGTGATCGACACGTGCGGTGAGACACCTGTACTGATTACTGGATGACTGTGATCGGCACATGCGGTGAGACACCTGTACTGACTACTGGATGACTGTGATCGACACGTGCGGTGATACACCTGTACTGACTACTGGATGACTGTGATTGGCACGTGTGTTGAGACACCTGTACTGACTACTGGATGACTGTGATCGGCACGTGTGTTGAGACACCTGTACTGACTACTGGATGACTGTGATCGGCACATGCGGTGAGACACCTGTACTGACTACTGGATGACTGTGATCGGCACGTGTGTTGAGACACCTGTACTGACTACTGGATGACTGTGATCGGCACGTGTGGTGAGACACCTGTACTGACTACTGGATGACTGTGATTGGCACATGTGGTGAGACACCTGTACTGACTACTGGATGACTGTGATCGGCACGTGTGGTGAGACACCTGTACTGGCTACTGGATGACTGTGATTGGCACATGTGGTGAGACACCTGTACCGACCAACGAATGCTCGTGTTACATAACAATGTACTCTTCCTTTTTGTAACGAGACAGTCGCCACCTTTAGATGTACAGAGCTCACATCTTCCTCTTGAAGCTACAAATTCTGGCCTTTAAGAACCCTTCTTTTGAAACCAGCTGGATCAAAAATACTTTTCCTTCTTCTTTCCTATGGAGGGGAAGACTTGTTCTCATTACTCCTTGGCCTGATCCTTTGGTGTTGAGGGGAAGACTTGTTTTAATTACTCCTCGGCGCGATCCTTTTCTTTGGTATTTCTTTACCGCGGATGATCAGACGCAAGGTGGTTGTACTCAACTATTCACTTCTTCACAATAAGCAACATTTGGTCGGTGTAATTTCCACCATTGTATAAAACAGCCTGTATTATCACGTCTTAGACTTTCTATCAATCTCATAAAATATATAATCTCTCTTTAATGATGCCAACCTAATTGCTGGAATCCACCAGTTTGTATAACGTTTTCAACGCAATCTATTTTGAAAGCTGGAAGCTCAACACACCGCCAGAGAGGGTAGGCAGGGCCTTAAACCAATAAACTATATATATAATTAATATAATACACGTTTTTTTTTGTTTTTTCATTACACAACGTTCATTCTGAATGCCTTAGGTATT